>CM070782.1:2548853-2803853 GCA_036346955.1 Dipus sagitta | reverse complement strand
CCCTGGGGGAGAATTCCTGCTGACTAGTCCTTTGATTTAAGGGTGCACTCTGAATGAAGGTAACTTTGTAAATGTAATATTTGGGGTACTAGTCTATGTTTATGAGAATCGGCTGAAATTTTGATGGTGGACTCAATAGTACCATTAAAGGTTCCCCTGGACTTGGCAGAGACCATGAACTAAAGCTCCCAGACAGAACAACACTGACGCCAAAGATTCTATCGCATTAGCTGACTGACTGGTCAGAACCCTCAGGTTGTGGAGAGTTGGAATATTCCAGATTCAGGGCCAAGTTATCTCGAGCTGTCTTTAGTTCCCTTAATAGTCATTTATTATTGCCCATCTCTGCGTCTGACCTGACATCCTTGTGACTATCAGGTAAGACTCTTTGAAATGCATTAATTTAGTAGATCATTAGCGTCCATCGACCCCAAAGCTAAGAATGTCATCAGATAGCATCAGAAACCCACTGTGGAGACTTCCTTGCCGTGACCCGCCTGCCCAATGTCCCCACCAAGGTATCTGGAAAAATGCCTGGGTTCATGACTTCTGTTCTCTAACCATAAGATCTTCGTGGAACTCTGACCACCTTGGAAGGTGACGTTAGGGGTGATCTAAATCCATGCTCCCAGACCATGATCACTTATATTTGGCTCCAGAATAAACTATCTCTTAATCATTTTATGTTTTGTTTTTGTTGTATTGTGTTTTTTGTTTGTTTGTTTGTTTTTCAAGGTAAGTTCTCGCTCTAGCCTAGGCTGACCTGGGATTCACTATGGAGTCTCAGGCTGGCCTTAAACTCACAGCGATCTTCCTACCCCTGCCTCCCAAGTGCTGGGATTAAAGGCGTGCACCATCGTGCCCAGCTTATTTTGTATTTCCTTTTTAAAAATTTTTTATTTTATTTACTTAAAGAGAGAGGCAGAGAAGGAGAGGGAGAGAACGGGCACGTCAGGGCATTCAGCCACCGCAAAGGAACGAACCTCAGACGCATGCGCCACCTTGTACATCTGGCTTTACGTGGGTCCTGGGGAATTGAACCTGGGTCCTTTGGCTTTGCAGCCAAGTGCCTGAACCGCTAAGTCATCCCTCCAGCCCTCACTTTGTGTTTCTGAGCCTATAGAAAGAAGGGAGGGAGAGAAAAGAAGAGATAGGAAGAGGAAGAGGAAAGGGAAGAGACTCCCACCACGGCCACTGCTTACTTCTTCATAGGGATGTTGGCGGCTCGGTCTTTCTTTTGGAAAGGATAAATCAAGAAAGTCCACCAGGTAGTCATATCCTCCAGGAAAAGGTTTGAAGTCATCATCCGTTTCAATCATCTGGCCAAACAAAAATATGGCAAATGGAAGAAGAATGTTCATCTGGTGGCCAAGATCTTTAAACAATTCTGAGAATGTGTACGCCCAGATCCTCAAAGGATATCAATGAGTTCAAGTCAATATATCCTCTCAGTCGGGTGTGGTGGCGCACGCCTTTAATCCCAGCACTCGGGAGGCAGAGGTAGGAGGATCGCCGTGAGTTTGAGGCCACCCTGAGACTCCATAGTGAATTCCAGGTCAGCCTGGGCTAGAGTGAGACCCTACCTCGAAAAACCAATATATATATATATATATCCTCTCTCCTTCCCTCCTCTCTCTCCTACTCTTTCTCTCTCCTTGCCTCCTATCTCTCCTTCCCTCCTTTCTTTCTTTTCTTTTCTTTTTTTTTTTTCCGAGGTAGGGTCTCACTCTAGCCCAGGCTGACCTGGAATTCACTATGGAGTCTCAGGGTGGCCTCGAACTCACAGGTGATTCTCCTACCTCTGCCTCCCAAGTGCTGGGATAAAAGGCGTGCGCTACCACGCCCGGCTCTTTCCCTCCTTTCTGTCCTTCCCTCCTCTCTCTCCTTCCTTCTCTCCCGCTCACTCAGTCGTCCTTCCCCCTCCCCTTTGAACAGATAACATTGCAGTTTTCATCTCCATCAGCAATTCTATTCTCCATCGTTAACGTCAACAACACGTATGGAGACTGTGAGGTGGGGAAGAGGGGTCTGCTCCCCAAACTGTAGTTGGAGCCGGCAGTCCCACTGAAATCCTTGGGTGCAAGCCACACACTGCATTGCTGGCTTCGTGCACCTATTGGGACAGGTTGGGGCAGTTCTCAGGCTGCCAGCAGTCTGGGTGCGTGGAGTGCGGGGACTCCAGCCTGGCACTCACGACTCCAGCCTGGCACTCACAGATCCCTCCTCAGCCGCTTCCCCAGAGCTCAATACAGCGGGCTAAGGTCAACAGAGGGCTGGGCAGGAACTTCTGAATTTTGGTGAGTTTCATGACGTCTCTGATCGGTCCCCAGGATTTCACTTTATTTGTATGCCCCTGTGGTGTGTGTGTGTGTGTGTGTGTGTGTAAGCTACCTAAGTCTGCTCTCAGCTCCTTGGCTGTTGAACAAGGGAAGACCCCTTCCAAGAACAAAACCCATCAGGGAAGGGCTGCAGGACCTCTGTAGAGCTGCCCCTGGTCTGGCCCACTTTTTTGTTTGTTTGTTTGTTTGTTTGTTTGTTTTTGCTTTTTGTTTTGGTTTTTCGAGGTGGGGTTTCACTCTAGCCCAGGCTGACCTGGAATTCACTATGTAGTCTCAGGGTGGCCTCGAACCTCGAACTCATGGTGATCCTCCCACCTCTGCCTCCCCAGTGCTGGGATTAAAGGCATGCGCCACCACGCCCAGCCTGGCCCACTTTAGACCTGCTCTGTCTTTGGCACCCTGTCTGTTGGAACTTGGCTTGCTGCTGAGCTCCGGGCACTCTACCGGAGCCACATCCCTAGCCTGTTTTCTTCTGGAGCGCCTCTGGTGCTGACCAGCGAATGGCCTGACCTCTGAGCTTGCTGTGTGCACTGGCGGGGAGAACCGCTTCTGCCCAGCGACCCTTTCCTGGTCTGTGCCTCGCGGCCCTCGCACCCCTGCACCTAGGAACTACCTGTGTCCTTCTCACCTTGCTCCAAGTCACCACCAATCTGATGGCCTCCACATTCTAGTCATACAGCTCAAGTAAACTGTTCGTACTGAGCCGAATACCCAAAGCAACACAAAATACCCACAAGCATAAAAATCAAATCATGCCCGGGCGTGGTGGCGCACGCCTTTAATCCCAGCACTCAGGAGGCAGAGGTAGGAGGATCACTGTGAGTTTGAGGCCACCCTGAGACTGCAGAGTGAGTTCCAGGTCAGCCTGGGCTAGAGTGAGACCCTACCTTGAAAACCAAAACAAACAAACAAAACAACAACAACAACAACAAAAAAAAAAAACTGGACACATGGCGATGGGAGAGAAATCGTGTTACTAAAATAAAATGGGCTGGAGAGATGGTTTAGCAGTTACGGCGCTTGCCTGCGAAGTCTAAGGACCCAGGTTTGACTCCCCAGAACCCACATAAGCCAGATGCACAAGGTGGTACTCGCGTCTGGAGTTTGTTTGCAGTGGCTGGAGGCCCTGTCGCACCCATTTTTTTTTCTCTCTATCTCTCTCAAATAAATAAATAAATGCATTAAGATATTTAAAATAAAACTGAAGCCGACTTGAGAACAGCCTGAAACCTTCACAGGACTGTCTTTCACACCTGCTGGATCTATCCTCTGTCGGACTTCATGAATGTTTACTGGGAAGCAAATTGGAGAACAAACAGGATTCCAAATAGTTCCTTGTCACAGGAAAGCAGAGACCCTGGGAAGGTGGATGGCATACCCTGACCACCAGGTTGTAACCCTTGAATCCAGCCCAAGTGAAGTACTCTCTTATCCAGGACGAGTGAAGGAAGATTTCATCTCCTACGGCGGCGCTCAAGGTGTCCAAATAGGGTCCAAAGTCCCAGGAATCCTTGAAAATTTTCGTTCCTTCTGGAGGCTCCACGATGCCCTTGCTTGAAAACACAAAGGTGAGGATGGTGAAGGAGGCAGGCAGCAGACAACACAGGCAACATTAAGACTGAAGAAGCAAAAGACTGGCCGGAGAGATTGCCCAATGGTTAGGGACACCTCCTGCACAAGTGTGAGTTTGAACCCCTGAACCTATGTGTGTGTGTTTACACCATGCAAGTGGCACACACCTTTAATCCCAGCACTTGGCAGACTGAGGTAGGAGGATTCAGGCAAGGCTAACCTCATCAGTCTATAGAGTGGGTCAGCCTGGGCTAGAGTGACACTCTGCCTCAACAAAAACCAAAACCAAAACCAAAACCAAAACAAACAATGGGCTGGAGAGATGGCTTAGCGGTTAAGGTGCTTGCCTGTGAAGCCTAAGGACCCAGGTTCAATTCCCCAGTACCCAAGTCAGCCAGATGCACATAGTGGCGCATGCGTCTGGAGTTTCAGTGGCTGAAGGCCCTGGCGCACCCATTCTCTCTCCCTCTCAATCCCCATCTGCCTTTTTTTACTCTCTTTCTCTCTCAAATAAACAAATAAGATATTAAAAATATTATCTCTCTCAAATAAACAAATAAAATATATTTTTTTAAAAAGTGTGGTGGTGCACGCCTTTAATCCCAGCACTCGGGAGGCAGAGGTAGAAGGATCACCATGACTTCGAGGCCACCCTGAGACTACATAGTAAATTCCAGGTCAGCCTGAACTAGAGTGACACCCTACCTTGAAAATCCAAAAACAAAAACAAAAACAACAATAACAAAAAAAAAAAAAAAAAAAAAAAACAGGCGTGGTGACACACACCTGTAGTCCCAGTGTTGGGAGGGCAAAGACAGGCTGGCCCCTGGGGCTCGATGGTCAGGGAAGACACAGAAATGCCATGAGCAGGCCAGGGTTGGCAAGGCCTCATAGGCTGGTGTGAGGAGGTCGTTGGGCAAATAGAGAGCTGCAGGTAGTTCAGCAGCAAGGAAGGGTTGTTGCTGAGCGGTGTTTCAGAAAATCCGCTGCAGCTTTGCAGAGAATGTTCTGGGGCGAGGTGATGGCTAGAGCCATGGTCTCAGGGATGTCAGGTGGGAGGCCGGCTCTTCCTAGGAAGAGATTCATAAATCTCCAAGTAGGATAGGGCAAGATGCTGGAGAGGACGGAGACGGGTAAGCTTAGGGGATTCGGTGAAAATTTGTTTCAGAACCCACTGCTGGGCTGGGCTGGAGGGATGGCTTAACGGTTAAGGCGTTTGGCTGCAAAGCCAAAGGACCCAGGTTCGATTCCCCAGGTCCCACGTTAGCCAGATGCACAAGGGGGCGCACGTGTCTGGAGTTCATGTGCAGTGGCTGGAGGCCCTGGCGTGCCCATTCTCTCTCCCTCTTTCTCTGTCAAATAAATAAATATTTTTTTAAAAAAGAACCCACTGTCACTTTGGGCACATAGAGGACCCGAAATGAAGCTTTGTGGAGAGGGACACATACCAGTGCTTCCAAATCTACCAGACTCGGACCTGTTTCCTTCCTTGGGGTTCCCTTGTCCAGACAGCTCACAGCCTGTTCCATTCCCAGAAGTCAAGAGCCCATGTTCCATGCAGCCATTGTCTTCCCAGGGAATGGACAGAGCTTCAGGAATGTTCGTATTGCCCACTGGATTTAAAGATTAAATGGTCCATCTGTCTATCGGCTGGGGTCTGATTAGCAGTCAGAACACCATATATTAGATGCAAAAAATTTCGCATCTATCTCAAAGATGGATTGAAATCATTTATCCGGTCAACAAATACGTAATTGAGCCCTGCGCTGTGTGACATTTCCTGCGGAGATGTGAACAAACAGTCACTTGTCCCATGACAGACCAGATGAAGCAGTTCCACCCAAGTCTGCCTTGGGGCACCAACGAGTTCATCGGGAGGGTGGGTGAGGGGCTTCTCGTGGGAGCTTGGCTGACTCCAAGGCAGCTGCATCTGAAAGGCGCACCCCAGCGTGGGTGACAACTCACAGAAGCTGTGTCCCTGGAGCTCTGTGCACCAGGACCGCCCCTTTCCAGCAACTCGCTGTATTTACTTTCAAGTACCTGCATCCACAGAATCCATGACTTCCATTCTACTTGCCCCACCCTCAACCTCAATTCCTGTCTCCCCCCCCCCCGCCCTCCTCCTCATCTTTTCTTTCGAGGTAGGGTCTCACTCTGGCCCAGACTGGCCTGGAATTCACTATGGAGTCTCAGGGTGGCCTCGAACTCACGGCAATCCTCCTACCTCTGCCTCCCGAGTGCTGGGATTAAAGGCGTGCGCCACCACGCCCGGTTCCTCCTCTTCATCTCTAAGACCTGGCTAAATGCCAAAGGTTGCAGACTGACCTTCCCCTCTCCTTCACAGGGCAGCTAAGCGCTGAGCCTCTGTGTCCTTGCCCGTCGGCTCTGACCTGGCATGGCATGGACTCATTTCCCAGGATGCTCTGGAGTGGCTGTACCTCAGCTCTGCTGAGTGAGTGCCTCTGAGAGGAGCCAGCGTCTGCGTGGGTTATTCTGATGCCCATCAGGGTTTGACAATGGCTGCGTGGTGTCGGTAGGTCTGAAGGCTAGAGAGGGTGGTTGGGAGTCTTAGGAAGAAGGAAGGCTGTTGCATGACAACTGACAAGGGAAATAATTAAAAGTGCTTCTCACTATCTAGCTGGACTAACACACACACACACACACACACACACACACACACACACACACACACACGCTACTTTTGTCCCGTAGGCATCTGTTGAAGAATTTTAAGCAGCGAAGGAATAGCAATACTTTTGCAATTTAGAAAGATTGGCTTGTCCTCAATGAAGAGTGGGACTTTCGAATATTTTACCTGTAATCCTCATAAGAACTACATCTTTTAAAAATATTTTTAAATGTAATTATAATTAATTAATTAATTTGAGAGCAAGAGAGGGGAAGAGGCAGGGTGGGGGAGAGAATGGGCACACCAGGGCCTCCAGCCTCTGCAAACAAACTCCAGATGCAGGCACCACCTTGCGCATCTGGCTTATGTGGGTCCTGGGGAATTGAACCTGGGTTCTTTGGCTTTGCAGGCAAGCACCTTAACCACTAAGCAATCTCTCTAGCCCTAGGGGAGGAATAGATGCATTTATTTGAGAGACAGAAAGGGGGAGAGATGGGGAGAGAGTGCATGTGCACATTAGGGCCTCTTGCCACCACAGACAAACTTCGGGCGTGTGCACCACTTTGTGCATCTGGCTTTATGTGGGTACCAGGGAATTAAACCAAGGCCAGCAGGCTTTGCAGGGAAGTGCCTTTGACCACTGATCCATGAAAGGGTTAATGAGTGTGTGTGGGGGGGGATCCCCAGTAAGCACTGAATGAGTCACAAAAGTCTCTGGGACATACTGGCCTTGGAACAAGCTTTAACACAATGGAAATACCTCTGTGTGGTAAAATTACTTTTCCGGACCACAGTCCCATAAGGTCACTTGCTGCACAGGGCCAGGCTACACTGGACCCATTCGCTCAAACCATGCAAATGGATCTATGATTAAAAACTAGTCAAGCAAGACCTAAGAGTCAGAGCTATCTGGGAACACAAGCCAAAAAAAGAAACGGGTCTGTTTTCCATTTTCCTTAACTTCCCCATTCTCTGTACTGCCGGCCCCTTCCCACGTCAGTCCCCTTTACATGCTCAGTTGCATCTGAGCGTGACAGCCTCAAACGCAAGGAAGGGGTGTCTTCCTTAGCTGTATACCCGCTCCCCAGCACATTGAGGTCGTAGTTTCTCTCTCGTTATTTCTATGTGATCCTAGTTCATCTCTCTCCTAACTCTGCTCCAACAAAAGCCATCTCCCCAGTCCTCCATTGTTTTCTTCAAGTAAGGTCTCATCTCATCCAGGCGGGCTTCAAGCTTGCTATATAATCCAGGGTGGCCTTGAACTCCTGAACCTCAAGCTGTCTACCTCCAGTGTTGGAATACTGGGATTACAGGTGTGTGCCACCCTGCCTAGTCCTACAACTTGTTCTGAAAAGTGATACGTGGGTCTTAATGTGTTAGAAGCTTAGTCTGATATTTAACGAGACTTAATATTGTTGCAAAATAGGTAACTGTCCAGAGCCCAGATGTGAGTCCTCTGTAATGTTGAAGGCAAATTATAAGGCTTTTTTTTGTTTTTGTTTTTCAGGGTACGGTCTTGCTTTAGCCCAGGATGACCTGGAATTCACTATGTAGTCTCAGGGTGGCTTCGAACTCATGGCGATCCTCCTACCTCTGCCTCCCAAGTGCTGGGATTAAAGGTGTGCACCACCACGCCTGGCTATAAGGCATTTTTATCCCCCATAAATTTTAAGCCAAACCTGTCCGTTGGGTCCTTTAACATCCTGCCCAGGTCTAGGGTGGCTCCAGGTCGGGGTGTCCACGTGACCACATCAGAAATTTTCCTGATAAGATTGTTGAGTTGATTTGGGTCATTTTTGATGTTTGTTTCCTTAATGTACCTATGAAATAAGAGGGCTCCCAGGTAAGTAAGTTTAGTCTCGGACGCACAGTCTGGTTACAGCAATGACTGAGTATTTTGTTTGGCTTGCATTCCCGCTTTCCAATCCCCCTTTCCTCACACCTTAGAAAGACCCAGGGCATACTTAGGCTAATGTTCCTGTCAGTCAAGGAAGTTGTGTGATGTATCCTTTAAGTACAATGAGATGGCGACTGGAATGGAAGTCTGATGAATCATGGCTATTGTTTTGTTTTTTTTTTTCAAGGTAGTGTTTCACTGTATCCCAGGCAGACCTGGAATTCACTATGCAGTCTCCGGAACTCATGGAGATCCTCGGACCTCTGCCTCTCGAGTGCTGGGGTTATTCTAAGCAGGTGGGATTACACCCACATGTTTAATGTTGAATGAATACTATACAGGAGGCATTGATCGATTACGGGCCATTCGGCAGTCATTAGACTAAGCACTTGATACAAGCTAATTGACTTTCTCTTCCAAAGCATCACAAAAGCACTTCTACGAGTGTGTTTATTTTACAGAGGAAATGAAGGCGTCCCGTATGCCACAGACAGCGTGGCTCAGAGCAGGTCACAAGGCAGGGCCTGTCCCACGCTCCTCAACTTCAGAACCAAGTCTGAAAAGTGCCTTCGTTGAAAGCCCACTTGTTACAGGAAAGCACGCAGATCCTCAGGCACAGTCCTTCCCGAGGTCCCGTTTCTCTTGCTCATTCTCCCCTGTGTGCCAGGCAAGGGTTCTACCACGGAACTGTGCCGCTGGCCCACAGCTAGAATGTAATGATGCTACGAATCAGAGCTGAGCGTTCCCTCAGTTAAACTCCGACCGGCAGTCACTCAAGGGCTGGAGAGATGGCTTAGTGGTGAAGGCGCTTGCCTGTGAAGCCTAAGGACCCAGGTTTGATTCCCTAGTACCCATGTAAGCCAGATGCATAAGGTGGCGCATGCATCTTGAGTTTGTTTGCAGTGGCTTTAGGCCCTAGTGTGTCCATTCTCTCTTCTGTCTTTCTCACAAATAAACAAATAAGGGCTGGAGAGATGGCTTAGTGGTTAACATGCTTGCCTGGGAAGCCTAAGGACCCAGGTTTGATTCTCCAGGTCCCATGTAAGCCAGATGCACATGGTGGGGCATGCATCTGGAGTTCGTTTGCAGCGGCCAGAGGCCCTGGTGCACTCATTCTCACTCTCCCTCTCTGCCTCTAATAAATAAATAAGTAGTAAAAATAATCAGAAAAAAACATTTTAAAAAATAAATATTTTTTTCAAAAGTTGTGTCCATATCACAATAGAGAGGAGTGATGCTGGTGTTGGGCAGAAAAAGGGAGGAGCAGAGAGAAGGCATTTGTCATTGCATTTGTCTGTGAAGTTATCTAGACAGATGTTTCTTTTTCTATTTTTATTTATTTTTGTTTCGAGTATTTGGTGTGCAGTGTATGTGGGTTTGCATGTATGTGAGTAGATATGCGTGTGTGTTTGCACGTGTGTGAGTAGACACATGTGTGGTGTGTGTTTGCACGTGTGTGGGTAGACACGTGTATGGTGTACATGTGTGTTTGCATGTATGTGGGTAGACATGTGTATGGTGTGTGTTTGCTCGTGTGTGGGTAGACACGTGTGGTGCATGTGTGTGTTTGCACATGTGTGGGAGACAAGTGTATGGTGTGTGTTTGCACGTGTGTGGGTAGACACGTGTGTGGTGTGCGTGTGTTTGCATGTGTGTGGGTGGACGTGTGCATAGGACAGACGCTGGTGCAGCATGTCGTCTGTAGTGACTGTCTACCTTATTAACTGAGACAGGCTTCCACATTCTGAATGCAGAGTGTTGACCAGCCAGTTTTCCTCAGGAAGCCTGTCGCCACTTCCTGCGTGCTGGGACTGTGGGCGGGCCATCACCCCTGCATAGCATTGACATGGGTGCTGGGGTGCAAACTCATTCCTTGTGTTGGAGTGACAAGTGCCTTATCCACTGAGCCATCTCCCCAGCCCCTAGATAGCTATTTCTGGTAAAGAGAGTTTTACTTCCTTGAGCTAAAATTCTGGTAACTAAGATTTGATATAGGTTAGTCAAAACACACACACAGGGCTGGAGAGATGGCTTAGCGGTTATGTACTTGCCTGTGAAACCTAAGGACCCTGATTCAAGGCTCGATTCCCCAGGACCCACATAAGCCAGATGCGCAAGGTGGCACATGCATCTGGAGTTCATTTGCGGTGGTTGGAGGACCTGGTGCACCCATTCTCTCTCTCTCTCTCTCTGTCGCTCTCAAATAAATAAACAAAGTTTAAACACGTGCGTGCGCGCGCACACACACACACACACACTTGTATTTTTGAGGCATTCAGTTGATGCGTTACCGATGGTGGTAGAGACAATTTTCCAGGGGCAGTGAACATATTATCACAGCACCTGAAGGTGTCCATGTGAATGTCCTGCCACTTCAAGGAAGTGTCATCACCCTCTCCTCTTGCTGCCGTCGCTCACTAGCGGGTCTCCCTGACTTGAGCTGTCTGTCCTGAGAAACGTTACAGTCACCTCTCTTCCAAAGCTGTGAGTGGTGCTCACAAGCGTCCACAACAATGCTCCTTTAACTTTCTCTGAAAACAGTAATGAAATTGGCATCTTGATTTCCTCTGAGGGGTTTGTGGGTACCGAGAACACCTGACTACTTACATACAGAAGCATAGCTCTTGGTTACTGTGTGTGTGTGTGTGTGTGTGTGTGTAGGTGTGGATATGCATGATATGTGTGATGTACGTGTGTGGGGTATGCGTGTGCCACAGCACACAAGTGAAGGTCTGAGGATAATCTTAGGGTGTTTGTCCCCGCTCTCCACCCTGCTTGTGACAAGTTTTCCCTGCTTATTATTTTGTTTTTATTTTATTTTATTTGTGTGCATGTGTGTGAGAGAGACAAAGAGAGAAAGAGAGAATTGGCATACCGTGGCCTCCAGCCACTACAAATGAACCGCAGATGTGTGTGCCATCTTGTGTGCAAGCATTACCTTGTGCGTCTGGCTTACACAGGTTCTGGGGAGTCAAACCTGGGTCCTTAGGCTTCGCAGGCAAGCGCCTTAACCACCAAGCCATCTCTCCAGCCTTATTTCGTGTTTTTTTTTTTTTTTTTTTTTGAGAGCGACAGGCAGAGAGAAAGAGGGAGAGACAGCTAGAGAGAGAGAGAATGGGCGCGCCAGGGCCTCCAGCCACTGCAAACGAACTCCAGACGCGTGCGCCCCCTTGTGCATCTGGCTAACGTGGGTCCTGGAGAATTGAGCCTCGAACCGGGGTCCTTAGGCTTCACAGGCAAGCGCCTTAACCGCCAAGCCATCTCTCCAGCCTTATTTCGGTTTTTGTTTGTGTGCGCTGGTCTAGCTGGCCCCATAAGCTTTTGGATTCTCTTGGCATTGCCTTCCATGGTCACGGGCGCGCTGGGATCGCAGACACATGTACTACTTTGCAGCCGGCTCTGTGTGGGTGCTGGGGAGTCATCTCAGGCCAGCAGGCTTACAAGCAAGCGCCTTTAACTGTGAGCCATCTCCCCAGCCCCTAATCACTTTGAATGACAGCATCGCGTCAAGACGCTAAGCATCCCATAGGCACTCATCTCCTGCTGTTCTTCCCCCAGCTCCTTGTAACCTAAGCAGCTCAGTGTTTCTTTCATCTGAATTCTCCTCTCACTCCTTGGGCCCAGGGAGCAGCCGGTCACTTACTCTTTCCTGAGTGACTGTAATGGTTTCAAACTGGTCTCTAGAGCCAACACTCATCCTTCCTTCCCACCACAGACATGCAACGCAGTGCAGTCTAATTATGTTCCGATTCTCATGAGACTCCCTTCACTTGGCTCCACATCCCTTTGGGAAAACCCCAATTCACTGTTGCTCCTGTCTGGGAGCCCTGTTTCTCCTTTGCATCCCTCATAACGCCTGCAGCCCGTGCTGAACCTCTGCCTTTCCCCTCTCTCCTTGCCTCTCACCCCCACTGCAGCCTTATGTAGCCCGGGCTGACCTCAAACTCGTGACGATCCTGCCTCAGCTGCCTGAGCGCTGGGGCTACGTACGGGTGTGCGTCATTGTACCCGGCCATGAACTGCTGTGCATGTGTCGCCTCAGTGTCCGTTTATCCTTACCACACGCCCTCCAGGCTTGCTCCTTTTTTAAAAATGTATTTAGTTATTTTAAGCAGTGAGAGACAGAGAAAAAGAGACAGAGAGAATGGACTCCCCATGGCCTACTAGCTGCTGCAAATGAACTCTAGATGCATGTGCCACCCTGTGCATCTGGCTTTATGTGGGTGCTGGGGAATTGAACCCAGGTCCTTAGGTGTGGGTTCCTAGGTGCTTGCTCCGGGGCTGGCCATGGTCACCCCTAAGGCGCTCAGGCAACCGGGGTGGGTGAGTGCATGAAAGTAAAAGACTCTTGGTTTATTGTCAGGGAAATGGGCTTATAAGCATCTGAGGGGCTGGGCGTGGCGGCGCACGCCTTTAATCCCAGCACTTGGGAGGCAGAGGTAGGAGGATCACCGACAGTTCGAGGCCACCCTGAGACTCCATAGTGAATTCCAGGTCAGCCTGAGCCAGAGTGAGAACCTACCTCGAAAAACCAAAAATAAAAATAAAAATAAAAAAGCATCTGAGGGCGGGGGAGGTCCTAAGGGACTGGGTGTACAAGGTTCATATGGGAACATTCATTCCAGCATGTAGTCAATAGCGGGGCGGGGGGGGGGTCAGGTGATCTAGGTCTGTCTCAGGGGGATGAGTTGTGTGAAGGTGCTGACTGATAAGGAGTTTCCTGGGCAACTGGCTAAGGGCAGAGCCTAAATTTAAGTGTGTGCCGGGCTTGGAGAGGGAGTGGCCTCCTGGAGGCCGGGTGTCCTTAGCCGTGCCTGGCAGCTCAGGCCCATCTCCTGAAGGCTGCAGCCTGTGCCTGGCAGTGCCCGACACTTAGGCTTTGTAGGCCAAGTGCCTTAACCACTGAGTCATCTCTCTTGCTCCACTTACTCCTTTTTCCTAATTTAATTTAGTTTTTTTTTTTCCTCCTTCTTAATGTAGCTCCCCAGGCTCATCCAGGAGTCATTCTCTGGACAGCCACATCCCTGGACTAAGCCGGCATCCATACACTGCATTGTCATCAGCTTTCTCTTCCAGAACTCTTGGGGCAACCCATTTATCTGTACTTCCACACTTCAGCTCCTCAGTAAATGATAAATCACAAATAAGTAAGGAACAGCCCTCACCACAAGATAATGTTTCTTAACCTTAAGCCAACCCTACTTAGGTCAACTTAAAAGATATGAGAGACCTGGGAAGATGACTGAGCAGCTAAGGCACTTGCCTGCAAAGCCTAATGACCTGAGTTCAATTCTCCAGCACCCACATAAAGCCAGGCGCACGAGGTGGCGCATGTGTCCGAATAAGCCCTGGTACACCCATTCTGTCCTTCCCCCCCCTTGCAAATAAACAAATAAAAATCTTTTTAAAAAGATGTGAGAATGCTATAAAATGTTGACAACAACATTGAAACGAAGGAAACCCACCAGAAACAGATGACATTAGATGACTACATATAGGTAAACACATGGTAAGAGATGTAGAATAATTTCAAAATGGTTAAGTCCTGTTTGAATCATGAGACGAGTGAATTCCTAAGAGTCAGATATCTGGTCCCAATAAATGGTGGTAGGACCAGAATGCAAACTCCGTGTCAGGAAGTAAAAGGCCATCGTCACATAATTATGATTATAAAAACTTGTCTCAAATACTTCTTTTATTGTGCAACAAAATCTTGTAAGTACAGATAAAGATCCTCTCTTTGGAAAGTGGCCCACAGTCATAGCTGGGTGTGAGCAGTCCCTGCCCTTCTTCCCCATTTCCTGTGACTAGACACAGAATAGATCTTTGTAACACAGATGGAAAAGCTTTATAGCTATATAGCTGTATAACTAGAATCAAATAGACTGTGCCTAGAATCAATAGAATTCCATAAAATCAAAAGTTAAACATATATAAAATTTTACTTAGCATTAAAATGATAAAATTTAGTCACAGGTGGTGGAAAATGTTTTGGTTCACTGTGGGCATCATAGTGAGACCTTGTCTCAAAAATAAGGAAATGGGGCCGGAGAGATGGCTTAGCGGTTAAGCACTTGCCTGTGAAGCCTAAGGACCCCGGTTCGAGGCTCGTTTCCCCAGGACCCACGTTAGCCAGATGCACAAGGGGGCGCACGCATCTGGAGTTCTTTTGCAGTGGCTGGAGGCCCTGGCGCGCCCATTCTCTCTCTCTCTCTTTCTATCGCCTCTTCCTCTCTCTGTCTGTCACTCTCAAATAAATAAATAAAAATAACAAAAACAATTTTTTAAAAATAAGGAAATGGTGATTCAAATGTGTGTGCACATGTCTGTGTGTGCGCAGGCATTCGCGCACAGGCCAGAGGACAACCTCAGGTGTGATGCTCAGGTACTGTGTACCTTTTTAGAGCCAGGGTCTCTCACCGGCCCGGAGCTCACCAATTAGGCTAGACGGGCTGGCCAGTGGACCCTAGATGTCCTCCTGTCCCTCTACCCCCAGCGCTGAGATTATAAGAACACACCATCGCGCCCAGCTTTCACATGAGTTCAAGGATCAAAACCAGGTCCCCGCAACTGTGGGGCAAGAGCTTTACTGAGCCACCTCCCCGACCTCAACATTTTAAATTTTGACAAAGTCTGCCTTATCACTTCTTTTCTTATTTATTTATTTGAGAGCGACAGACAGAGAAAGAGGCAGAGAGAAAGAGAGAGAATGGGCACGCCAGGGCCTCTAGCCACTGCAAACGAACTCCAGACGCGTGCGCCCCCTTGTGCATCTGGCTAACGTGGGTCCTGGGGAATCGAGCCTCGAACCGGGGTCCTTACGCTTCACAGGCAAGCGCTTAACCCCTAAGCCATCTCTCCAGCCCAATTCTTTTCTTTTTACATCATGCTTTTGCTGCCGTATCTAAGTTGTGCCTAATTCACGGTTCTATGCATTTTCTGCTACATGCTTGTGTAAAAGGTCTATGGTTTCTACCTTTCCATTTATAGCTATGGCCTCGCTCACGTCTTCTTGTACCTGGCCTGAGGTCTGGCTCGAGGAGATTATGGAGCA
The DNA here is from genome assembly GCA_036346955.1 of Dipus sagitta. Lineage (NCBI taxonomy): Eukaryota > Metazoa > Chordata > Mammalia > Rodentia > Dipodidae > Dipus > Dipus sagitta. The sequence goes on along the minus strand of CM070782.1, from coordinate 2,788,362 downwards.
CAGCAGTTTTCCTTTTCCTTTCTGGGACTCTAGAGATATGGATATTTGGCAGTTTGGTATTGTCTCGTGAGACTCTATTCCTATTTCTTTTTTTTTTTTTTTTTTTTTTTGTTTTTTCTTTGGTTTTTCGAGGTAGGGTCTCACTCTAGCCCAGGCTGACCTGGAATTCACTATGGAGTCTCAGGGTGGCCTCGAACTCACGGCGATCCTCCTACCTCTGCCTCGCGAGTGCTGGGATTAAAGGCGTGTGCCACCACGCCCGGCTTTCTATTCCTATTTCTTAAGACACTTTTCTCGTGTTGCTCCTGGGCATGGTCACTCCTGTTGGTCTCTGTGTGAGTTCATTTCCTCTTTACCTTAATTCCATGGTGCACGTGCACTCTTCTCATGCTTTTGTTGTAGACTGTGTATTTTTTTAGCTATAAACTCTCATTTTATTCTTTTTTATAGTTTTGGTTTATTGAGGTAGGGTCTTGCTCTAACCCAAACCGACTTGGAGTTCACTGTGTGGTCTCAGGGTGGCCTCAAACTCACAGCCATCCTCCTACCTCTGCCGCCCCGAGTGCTGAGCTTGGCTCCTGTTTTATTCTTATTTATATCTATTACCTCTGTCCTGCACCCTGCCATCTTTGTAGTCAAGAGATCTTTGCCATTACTTATCAAAACATGGTGCGTGTTAGGCAAGGAAGGGACGATGGCTGAGTGGAAGTGGATGACCCACTTCCTTGTGTCCCCGTGGCCCTCCTGCCGTCCTCGGTGACTCCATTTTGCCCTGAGCTAACATTTAGGTAGCTACTTAATTTTGTTGTTGCTGTTGTTGGTTTGTTTCTCTGAAGCAGGGTTGTGCTCTAGCCCAGGCTGACCTGACACTCTAGTCCCAGGCTGTCCTTGAACTTGCTGCAATCCTCCTGCCTCTGCCTCTTTAGTGCTGGAATGAAAGGCGAGTGCCACCAGGTCCCTCTGGGTTCTAGATGTGGCCGCCGTAACTGGGAGCAGGGTCTCCTCTGCCCCTCTTTCCATGGCCTTAGGGACAGAGGCAATGTAAAGCTCAAATGTTGAAAGCAGTCTGTCCCAGCTGGTTGAAGGTGCTTCTGTGGGGGTGGGGGGCGGGGGAGTGTCTGCACAGCCACCCCATCACCTGACCCTCTCCTGAGATCTCCCCACCCTCCAGGTGCCAGCTCACGATTAAAGTCTGCGAGACAGAGATGCCTGCGGGCTCTGCGGCCTCGCTTGCTGGCGTCAGTCTGGTCAGTCTGACGGGTGCCTGTGCCGTGACGATGGGTCACGCTCCACCTCTGTCTCCGGGAGGCTGTGGTTTTATGACTGCGCTCTTGCTCTGGTGCACACGGAAGAGCTTGCGTTTTAATAGGTGTATGGTGAGCACCTGCTCTGGGGCTCCTGGTTTCCTTGTCATATGGGTGCCCCAGGGCCTCCTGCCACTGCAAACAAGCCCCACCTACATGCGCCACTATGCGCATCTGGCTTTACGTGGGTCCTGGGAAATCAAACCTGCACTGGCAGGCTTTGCAAGCAAGTGCCCTCAACCACTGAGCCATCTCTTCTCTGGCACCTCCTTTTCTTTTCTTTCTGCTAATTTTATTTATTTATTTATTTATTTATTATTTATTGTTTTTTCAAGGTAGGGTCTCACTCTAGCCCAGGCTGACCTGGAATTCACTATGTAGTCTCAGGGTGGTCTTGAACTCATAGCGATCATCCTACCTCTGCCTCCTGAGGGCTAGGATTAAAGGCCTTTATTTTCATTTTTAAGGTAGGGTCTCATTATATAGCCCAGGGTAGCCTGGAACTGCAAATCCTCCTACCTCAGCCTCCCAGTACTGAAATAATAGGTAAAAATAATAGAGGTAAACTGGGTATGGTGGCACATGCCTTTAATCCCAGCACTCAGGAGGCAGAGGTAGAAGGATCACCGTGAGTTCGAGGCCACCCTGAGACTACATAGGGAATTCCAGGTCAGCCTGGGCCAGAGTGTGACCCCACCTCAAAATACCAAAATAATAATAATAATAACAATAATAATAATAATAGATGTGAGCTCCTAAATTCTCCAGGAAACCAGAGAGACTTGGAGACACTTCTCAGAACCATCAACTTATAGCAGTGTTGGGGACCCTCATTCCCTGATCCGGTGCCATCGTCTCCTGACGCAGACAGCCCTTCCCTGGCTCCCAAGTCCACCATTTGCTGCCTACGTCTGTTTGTGGTGGGGAGGGGCCTGAGACATGAAACTCACTCTGTAAACCAAGTTGGCCTTGAAACCACCATGATCTTTACCTAGTCTCATAAGTGCAAGGATTCAAGGCGTGTCTCACCATGCCCAGCACATCTGCCTCTATTAACTAATGTCATCCTCCTCACTCCACCTCTAATCACATTGCCTTTGAACCTAGAAAGAACACACTCACTGACCTTAAGTAATTAGGCTGGGTTTATCCAGTGATTCCAAAAGTTCTAAGTGATAAACTTCAAGGAAAGAATTTACCTAGAAAAAGGGTATGGCTGAATTTGTTTGTTTGTTTGTTTGTTTGCAAGGAGAGGATGAGGAGAGAGAATGGGTGTGCCAGGGTTACTTGGCACTGTAAACAAACTCCAGATGCATGCACCTCTTTGGGTATCTGGCTTATGTGGGTCCTGGGGAATTTAACTGGGCCCTTCAAACTTTGCCAGTAAGTGCTTTTAACCACTGAAATATCTCTCCAGCCCTGATTTTATTTATTTTATTTTATTTTGGGGTGGGAGCTTTCAAGGTAGGGTCTCGCTTCAGCCCAGGCTGACCTGGAATTCACTATGGAGTCTCAGGGTGGCCTCGAACTCATAGCAATCCTCCTACCTCTGCCTCCAGAGTGCTGGGACTAAAGGAGTACACCACCATGCCTAGCTCCTGAAATTTATTTTTATTTATTTATTTGTGTGTGTGTGAGAGAGAGAGAGAGAGAGAGAGAGAGAAAGAGACAGAGAGAGAGAGAGAAAGAGGCAGCTAGAGAGAAAGGGAGTAGACATGCAGTTCATATAAAGGAACTCCGGACACATGCACCACCTTGTGCATCTGGCTTACGTGGGTCCTGGGGAATTGAACCTGAGACCTTTGGCTTTGCAGGCAAATGCCTTAAGCTCTAAGCCATCTCTCCAGCCCATATGAAATTTTTTTAAATGAGAAAATAAAACAACTAAGCCAGATATGGTAGCTCATGCCGGGAATGCCAGCAGTCGGGAGGTAGAGGCAGGAGTCGTGGTCACTTCCCAATCACTTCCTCGCCACATTCACACAGTGCACTCACAGCCAAGTCACTCACGCTGGCAAACGTGACCTGTCAAAGTATTGTACTAAATGTGTAGCCATACTTGTCAGATGGGTGGGATTCCACAAAGTACCCAGCAAACGGACAGTAAATCCAGGGCTGCAGGTCCTTCACCAGCTGGGCTTTGTAGTTGAGAAGCTTCCTCCGCTCTGTCCTAATGAACGCGGCTTTCCAGTCCTCTGAAATGACAGGGTGGGCGTTAGGGCCTCCGCGTTGGGAAGCCCCTGAGCAGCGCATCCCAGCATCACCTGCGCGGTGTGACCCCCTCCCACATGGGGTCTCATAACTGAACGTGGGGATCACAAAATAAGTGGCAACAATAAAAGGTTTCTGAGCACACAGTGACCAAAACTTAATTCAAAGTCAAATGCATAACGGATCCGAGGTGTTTCGGGCAGGGCAGCTCATCCATGCTCCACGGTGGGACTTTACTGCAGCCTTGGACCCCCAACGCCGAGCACGCGCCCTGGGCCCTGGGCCAGCTGTCACAGCGCACAGCGCGCGCTGCCTGAAGCACGCGGCTCGCGTCTGAGACTACTGCATGTCATGAGCGCAGTGTTTCCTGCGCTACGGAGACAAAGACGACATTCTCCTGTCATCATCATGTCAACAATCAGATTAGTACATCTTCGGTTTGGATTGTGGAAGAAGATTTCCTTTTCAAAAGCTGATTCTTTAAGGGGGCTGGGGAGATGGCACAGTGGTTAAAGGCACTTGGTGGCATGGCCTGCCAGCCCGGGGTTGGACTTCCCAGTCCCCGTGTAAAGCCACGTGCTTTAGGAGCTCGTGCGTTGGGTTTCTTAGCAGTGTAAAGAGGTTCTGGTGTGCCCATACTCACTTACTCTCTCTCTCTCTCTCATAAATAAATAGAAATATTTTTAAATGCTATTTGAATTACTGATTTTAATCTTATTTTTTACAAAAAAAAAATCATCCAGTGAATTTTAGCTTGGGATTAGGATAAGATTTCCAACAGTTTCTGAAATGTCCATCTGCTTTTTTGTACTGTGTATTTACACAAAGCAGAATTCTCAGCATAGATTGTAAAAGCAAACCATTAATCAGTTCTGAAGCATTGAGAGTACTCTATGTTCTGCAGTAGTGAACATTCAGCCCAGGTTTATTTACATATGCCAAAATAAATGAGCACATCCATTGTATTAGTATGCAAAGTTCCTCCTTAATAAATGGTAAAATTATATGTACACCATGTACACTGAAGAATTATCTTTAAATAAATTTGTCCATGAATTTTAATTTTTAATATTTATTTATTCATAAGCAGAGATATTTATTTCTTAAATATTTTAAATATTTATTTATTTATAAGAGAGAGAAAGAGAGAATGGGCTCGCCAGGGCCTCCAGCCACTGCAACTCCAGCTGGATGCACTACTTTGTGCACCTGGCTTTACGTGGGAACTGGGGAATTGAACTCAGGTCATTAGGTTTCATAGGCAACAGCCTTAACTGCTGAACCATCTCTCCATCCCCTTTTGTGAATTTTTATATGCTTATGTATCTGGATTTGCATAGAAATTTTCAAGGGAAAGGTGCCCCCACTGGAAAAAAGTTTAAGAAGCTGATCTAATACACTAAACCTTGCTCAGGAGATAAACAGACCACTCAAGGTGGAAATAGAAGAAATCTCTCTGTCGTTCCTGGAGATGTCTCCTCAGCTTGGTTTAACACGTTTTGATTATTTACCAAGTACCTGCCACCAGACCAGCCAAATGTCTTCAGCTCTCTCCTTGTCTTTGTATTTTTATTTTTTTACATATTTTATTTTTATTTATATGTTTATGAGAGAGAGAGAGAGGTGGGGGAAGAATGGGTATGCCAGGGCCTCTAGCCACTGCAAACGAATTCCAGACACATGTGCCACCTTGTGCATCTGGCTTACGTGAGTATTGGGGCATTGAACCTGGGTCCTTAGGCTTCGGAGGCAAGCACCTTAACCACCAAGCCATCTCTCTGGCCTGTCATTGTATTTTTAGGGACCTCAGCTGAATACACAATAGACATATGCAATAGTGCCTTGCAGGCAAGCACAGTTAAATGCACTGTCACTAACTACTAACACTTACATGACCATTGCTTTAGTGCATTGCAAAAGTGAAAGCCATTTCTTCTAGCCTGGCTCACCATGACTAAGGTAGTGCTCACCACACTCAGGACTAAAGTCCTGACCCAGATGCCGCCCAGCGCTTTATTACTCGAACCCATAAGTGCCTCATAAAGTCAGTCAGCCTATTGACTCTCAGGGACGGAAGCGTCCCTCACTTTCTCAGGTGGCTCCATGCTGTGGGAGGCAATGAATATGGACATATATGGTGAATCTGGGAAGATTGCTCAGTGTATAGTGATACTTGCTTGCAAAGCCTGCTGGCCCGGGTTCAGTTCCCCAGTACCATGTAAAGCCAGATGTTCAGAGAAGCACATGCATCTGGGTTTGTATGCAGCACCAAGAGATCCTGGCAGGCCCATGTTCTCTCTCTCTCTCTCCATAAGCAAACAAAAAAAATTTTTTTAAAGGAAGCAAAGCCCTAGACATAGGAGGCTATCCTTTTAAAAAATATATTTTATTGGGCTGGAGAGATGACTTAGGGGTTAAGGTGTTTGCCTGCAAAGCCAAAGAACCCAGGTTCGATTCCCCAGGACCCACGTTAGCCAGATGCACAAGGGGGCACACGCACCTGGAGTTCGTATCAGGGCCTCTAGTCACTGCAAACAAACTCCAGACCCATGCACCACCATGTGTATCTGACTTATGTGCGTTCTGGGGAAATCAAAACTAGGTCCTTAGGCTTCACAGGCAAGTACCTTAACTGTTAAGCCATCTCTCCAGCCCCAAGGAGGCTATCTTTATCCTGCAAATTGAGTGCTTTTGATCACATTGTCAAGGATCGCCTACCAAACATAATCGTTTACTAATTGGAATATTAAGTACTTACGAATTTAGCATTCTGGATACCAAAATAAATGAACTGAGCTGAAGAGATGGTTTAGTGCTTAAAGCGCTTGCCTGCAAAGCCAAAGGACCCACGTTTGACTCCCCAGAACACATGTAGGCCAGATGCACAAGGTGGTGCATGTGTCTGGAGTTCATTTGCAGCAGCTGGAGGACTTGGCGTGCCCATTCTCTTTCTATCTGCTTCTTTCTCTCATAAATAAATAAAAATAAAATATATTTTAAAAAAGAAAAGAAAAAGAAAAAGAGGGGCTGGAGAGATGGCTTAGAGGTTAAGGTGTTTGCCTGCCAAGCCAAAGGATCAAGGTTTGATTCCTCTGAACCCACATAAGCCAGATGCACAAAGGGGCATATGTGTCTGGAGTTCTTTGCAGTGGCTGGAGGCCCTGGCGCACCCTTTCTATTTGCCTCTTTCCCTCTCTCTCAAATAAATAAAACAAGTAAAAAAGAAAAAGAAATGAGCTGCCATCAATACATACTTTCCTCATGCCTTTGGACTCCCGTGTGGGACCCCACACTTTAAAGGGGTCTGGCCGGACCACCCCTGTGAGCATCCCACAGGAAGTGCCCATGTTGCACGACACACTCCATTCTCACCTCCTTCCAGGAGCACTGGAGCTGGAGTTGCCGTCTCCTACCTTCCCCAGCCCACCTCATGGTCCCTACTGTGAGTCATAGCGAGGTTCTTCTGTCCTAAGGCGCTTCCTGATCCTGGTTCTCCTTCACGCTCTGTCATCCCATGATGAGCTGGAAACTTATGTTTGTAGTGACTGTGTCATAACTAGTGTGTAACTATGTAATAACTAACTAAAAGTTATGTTAATGACAACTATGTAATAACCAATACTGAATATGTAATAACTATGTAATAATACCAATATGTTAATCATGGTTGCTAGAGGTAATTTTAATTTATTTTCTATGCAATAACTAAAACACCGGCGTGGTTTCCCCCTATGACTATAGCTTCTTGTGAGCAGAACCCATGCGTCAATTATCTTTGTAGTTCTTCTCACCGCATCATCAAGGTAAAGCGCCCCATGGTTAGCATGGATGGATATAAAATATTACCAGTGAATTTCCCTCCACTGAAAGTCATTGGGAAGCCCGATGCCCCTCCAGCAAAATCGCTCATCATTAGAGCAACTTTCCCAGGTAGCCTTCCCCCGTTGGGTCGGGTGCAGTCCACCGTATTGAGTATTTTATGACCTGCGGAGACACAAAGAGGAGTGGGGGGCCTGTCCAGGCACATTCTCGCTGCTGGGATAAAACCCCCAGCCTGAAGCAGCTTGTGAGAGGAAAGGGTTTATTTTGTCTAACAGACTTGAGGGGGAAGCTCCACGATGGCAGGGGACAACGGTGGCATGAGCAGAGGGTGGGCATCACCTCCTGACCAACATCAGGCGGACAACAGCGACAGGAGAGTGTGCCGGACACTAGCGAAGGCTAGCTGCCTGTGACACCCACTAGCCTGCCCAGAGAGCTCGTTGCTGTTCATGTGGATGAGGAGGGAGGGGGCTACCTTTGTACTCCACAATGATGCAAGTGTCCATCTCAGGGTGGACGCCGTCCATCAAGATCATGAACCGCAGATTTTTGTCTACCTGCAAATCAGCAATAAGACCAACAGCAGAGAGGTCAGTGTGTGGCTTAAGTCAATACCTGAGAAGGTTGTCATTCCTGGAAAGATTGTCCAATCAGAACTTGCATTTGGAAAAAAGAAAAAAAAGAAGGAAAGTTCCCTACTGGAACCAGGTTAATCAGCCTGTCCATCAGATTATAGGACTTGAAAATGTAAAGAAAACCATCCTTTACCCAGGCCAGTTGTGCCCACCATAAAAAAATTAAATGAAGGGCCGGGCGTGGTGGCGCACACCTTTAATCCCAGCACTTGGGAGGCAGAGATAGGAGGGTCACTGTGAGTTCAATGCCAGCCTGGGGCGACAGAGTGAATTCCAGTGCAGCCTTGGTTCGAGCCAGACCCTACCTCAAAAAAAACCAAAAAGAAAAAAAAATCTGTACTTTGGGGCTGAAGAAATTGCTCAGTGGTTAAGGCACTTGCCTGCAAAGCCTAACAACCTGGGTTCGATTCCCCAGTACCCATGTAAAGCCAGATGCACAAAGTGGTGCATGCATCTGGACTTCATTTGTAGGGGCTGGAGGCCCTGGCAAGCCCATTCTCTCTCTTCTTATCTTTTTCTCTTCTCTCTACCTCCCTCTGCTTGAAAACAAATAAGCACAATAAAAAACCTTAAAGTTAAATAAAGCTTGTGTTTTCCAGGTAAGATATCTGGACAACACTGGTCATTTCCCCGCTTAATCTTCGGTTGACTGTGTCGTGTAACATTCACCTCAGAAAGCATGACGGAAGGCTGGGGAGCTGATGGCTCAATGCACATGGGTGTTTGCTGTGCAAGCGTGACCCCCACGAGTTGGGACTCCCCAGAATCCGTGTAAAAGCCAGACGCAGTAGAAAACATGCATCTGTAATCCAGCCCCTCTGCACTGAGACAAGAGGCGGGGACAGGACCACGACGAAGGTCCTGGGCCGGGCTGGCTGGTGCGCACAGTGAACAAGAGATCCCGCCTCAGCCGGGAAGGTGAGGACTGGGACCCAGGGTTTCCCTCTAATTTCCACACACACTTACACCGTGGCACGCAGGTGCACACACTCACACACGAACAAACACGCATTGTGCACGCACTCACCCCCACCCCCGCATATGCACTAATGATAACAACAGGGAAAACGTCACGAGAAAGAAAACATCTCTGACCTGCTGCCAAATCCCAAAGGGCACCACGTTGACGTTAGTTAACCGGACGCCACTCTGACCCAGATGCCAAAACACGGGTCTTTCGGTGTCACCCACATAAATGGGAATGTCTGGTCTTTTCTCAGAAAGCTTCTTCAGGGTGGGGTAGCTAGGTCGGAAAGGTGGGAAAGTTGAAAGACGGAAAATTAGGATTTTGCCAACGTGTTGACTGCAAAGCAAGAGATTGAAAAGCAGGTTCCCCCTCCCCCCACCGAGTCCAAGAGTTTCTGCTGCTGAATGACTGTAGCATCCAGGAGACATCTCTTTATTGCTAGAACATACCATGCGTTGGAGCGCACACCAGCCAGGCGTGCAAGCCCTGTGCTCTGAACTACCATGTGTTGGAGTGCACACCAGCCAGGCGTGCAAGCCCTGTGCTCTGAACTACCATGTGTTGGAGCGCACACCAGCCAGGCGTGCAAGCCCCGTGCTCTGAACAAAGTGGCCGAGAGAGCAACCCTCAGCAGTCAGAACCCGGTGTGTGTACGGTGAGGGGTCCGGGTGGCAGGATGTTTTCCTCCCCCAAACAAAGGAATCAAAAACTGCAGGAATCGTCTACCTTGCCTTTACTCTTCGAGTTCAGCAACTAAATCTGCTATCACAAAAGCATTTCAGCACTAGGATAGATTACCCAACAAAGTAACGCTGCGAGACACACATGTCCCTGAGCCGCGTGCCTCCTCATCCCAAGGGCCAGCGCCTGTTAAAGAGGGGAGGGGCAGGGAGAGGCCCCAGGTCCCCGCAGCTCAGCGCCTGTTCCCATAGGTGGATGCTGGCTGTTCATGTTGCGTGGCCTCCCATAGAGCCAAGCTCCCAGTGATAGAGCCAGACAGTAAAATTTAGTGGAGGAGGGCTGGAGGGAGGGCTTAGCGGTTAAGGAGTTTGCCTGCAAAGCCAAAGGACCCAGGTTTGATTCCCCAGGACCCATGTAAACCAGATGCACAAAGGGGCGCATTTGTCTGGAGTTCATTTGCAGTGGTTGGAGGCCCTGTGCACCCATTCTCTCACTCTCTCTCCCTCTCTCTCTGTCAAATAAATAAATAAAAATAATTTAAAAAATTTAATGGAGGAAAAAAAATTCAACATCCTTGTAATCCCAGCTGAGTATAAAACCAATCAGCCTGGTATTTTTGAGTGCTTGCATACATGAAGTTCACTCTTTTTTTTTTTTCCTTTGTTTTTTTGAGGTAGGGTCTCATGCTAGCTCAGGCTGACCTGAAATTTACTATGTAATCTCAGGGTGGCCTCGAACTCACAGTGATTCTCCTACCTCTGCCTCCCGAGTGCTGGGATTAAACGCATGCACCACCATGCCCAACCTGACTTTCATATCTTTTTTAAAAAATTTATTTATTTTCAAGCAGAGAGAAAGAGAATGGACAGGCCAGGGCCTCCAGTGGCTGCAAACAGACTCTAGATACATGGGCTACTTTGTGTATCTGGCTTACGTGGGTTCTGGGGAATGAAACCTGAGTCCTTTAGCTTTACAGGCAAGTGCCTTAACTGCTAAGCCATCCTTCCAGCAGTATGATAGAAAGGATTTTTGTTTAACATGGTGGGTATCTTAGAAAGATGAAGAACTTGACTGGGCATGGTGGTGCACGCCTTTAATCCCAGCACTGGGGAAGCAGAGGTAGGAGGATCACTCTGAGATCAAGGCCAGCCTAGGACTCCAGAGTAAGTTTTAGGTCAGCCTGGGCTAGAGTAAGACTTTACCTCAAAAAGTGAAAATAAAAAAAGGAATGAAAGAGGGCTGGAGAGATGGTGTAGTGGTTAAGCACTTGCCTGTGAAGCCCAAGGACCCTGGTTCGAGGCTTGATTCCCCAGGACCCACGTTAGCCAGATGCACAAGGGGGCGCACGTGTCTGGAGTTCATTTGCAGTGGCTGCAAGCCCTGCCGCGCCCATTCTCTCTCTCTCTCTCTCTCTCTCTCTCTGTCTCTTTCTCTCTCTATCTGTCACTCTCAAATAAATAAAAATAAAAAAAATTTTAAAAAAAGGAATGAAAGAAAGATAAAGAAAATGGCTAGGTATCTAATATTCTCTAAACATGTTCAACTGCCAGATATTTTTACTTTTTTTGTTGTTGGTTTTCGAGGTAGGCTCTCACTCTGGCCTAGGCTGACCTGGAATTCATTATGTAGTCTCAGGGTGGCCTCGAACTCATGGCAATCCTCCTACCTCTGCCTCCCAAGTGGTGAGATTAAAGGTGTATGCCACCATGCCTGGCTTATTTTTATATATTCTACTTGATATTTTTTTCTTTTAAAATTTTATTTTTATTTGTCTATTAGAGACAGAGAGAGGGAGACAGTGTGTGTGAGAATGGGCGTGCCAGGGCCTCTAGCCACTGCAAATGAACTCCAGACGCATGCGCCACTGTGTGCATCTGGCTTATGTGAGACGTGGAGAATTGACCTGGGGTCCTTAGGCTTCGCAGGCAAGTGCCTTAACTGCTAAGCCATCTCTCCAGCCCTTTCCTTGATATTTTTGTTGTTGCTGTTTATTCTTTTGAGATAGGGTCTCACTCTATAGCCCAGGATGGTTTTGAACTCACAGAAATTCTCCTGCCTCAGCCCTCCTCCCCTGAGTGTTACAATTACCTGCATGAGCCTCTACGCCCAGCTTGTATATGATTTTTACAAATAGCTCTAATGACTTTGTTTCTATAGATGAGAACATATTCATAAAGACATAACTAATGCCCACAGTAAACTGGAACTCAAATTTGGGTTTTCTGATTCCAAACCTAGAGCTGCTCCCATTGGAAGATGTTTTCTAGCTTTAAAAAAATTACTCTCTGTTATAAGAATCACACTAGCAGCCAGGTGGGGCGGCACACACCTGGAACCTTAGATTTAGGGGGCAGAGGCAGGAAGATCACGAGCCTGAGACTGGCTTGGGCTATGTAGCAAGACCCTGTCACACACAAACACACACATATTCTCAGACTAGCACATAGAGTATAACCTCATGTGAAATGAAACATGTGGCCATATGAGGAATACAAACAAAATCAACGTGTTTGCACTTATCAATGCTTCTGATATTTACGTTCTAACACTGTTAAGAACTTTCCAAATAAGTAGGACCTGGTGTGGGGAGGGCAGGAGGTTTTTTCCTCCAAAACAAAAGATTTGGGTTGGAGAGATCATTTAGCAGTTAAGGTGCTTGCCTGTGAAGCCTAAGGGCCCAGATTTGGCTCCCCAGAACCCACATAAGCCAGACACATGTGTGCACAAGATGGTGCATGCGTCTGGAGTTTGATTGCAGTGGCTAGAGGCCCTGGCACACCCATTCTCTCCCCCTCCCCTGCCTCTCTCTGTCTCTTTCTCTCTCAAATAAATAAATTAAATTTAGAAAAAGAAAATGAAGGACCAAAGCAGAAGAGAAGGGGTTCAGTGACAGGGGGACAGGAGATAAGAGAAGGTAATGGGAGAGGATTATGATCAAAACACATTATATACATGTACACAATTTGTCAATAGGGCTGGAGAGATGGCTTAGCAGTTAAGCGCTTGCCTGTGAAGCCTCAAGACCCCAATTCAAGGCTCAATTCCCCAGGACCCACGTTAGCCAGATGCGCAAGGGGGCGCACGCGTCTGGAGTTCGTTTGCAGTGGCTGGAGGCCCTGGTGCGCCCATTCTCTCTCTCTGTCTCTCTGCCTCTTTCTCTGTCTGTCGCTCTCAAATAAATAAATAAAATAAACAAAATATTAAAAAATAAAAAGGCCTATTCTTAAAAAAATTGTCAATAAAAGAAGCATATCCACGCCTTACAGTTCCCATATCCTCTAGAGCGAAAAATCCAGGGGCCAGCCAACCAATAAATGACACAATATCTTTAGCTAAGGGTATGTCTGCCTCAGCATGTGCCACATGCAAACTCTGTCATACAGGATCTCAAAAGGAAGAAAAAGTGATGTTGGCACAGGACACTGGGTTTTGTTATGTAACTGGGGTGTCCTGTGATGGATTTATGTTGGTAGGTAGCCTGGAAAAAAAGATAGAAACTTCTGAACAACTTAAAACTGTGGCCTTGTCGTTAAGCACAGGAATGGGGAATATGACCCTCTCCCTTCTGATAACTCAGTTCATTCGCCAAACTAATGTGATTACAAAAATAAACCGGATGTGTGGTTTCTTACATGCAAGTTCTGCACTCTGGCTCCGTTTTGGCTGCCTGGGTTGGGGAAGTGGCCATGAGGTTATTAGCACCATGTTGCTGAGGCTTCACAGACGAGATGAATTGAGTCAGTAAATTGAGAACAGCACAGTGTTAGGAGCAAGGTGTGGTGACACACGCTTGTAATCCCAGCACTTGGAAAGCTGAGGCAGATTTGCAAGTTCCAGACCAACCTGGGGTACACAGCAAGACCCTGTCTCAAAAAAAAAAAAAAAAAAAAAAAAAAAAAAAAAAAAGAGCAAGAGCCCGGCGTGGTGGCCACACCTTTAATCCCAGCACTCTGGAGGCAGAGGATTGCCATGAGTTCGAGACCATCCTGAGACTACATAGTGAATTCCAGGTCAACCTGGGCTAGAGCAAAACCCTACCTCAAAAAAAAAAAAAAAAAAAAAAAGCAATTGGCAAAGTGTAGGAAACAAACTTTCTCTGTTCCTTGCCTTCCTTTTTTCTTTTCTTTTTTTTTTGAAATTTAATGTATTTTTTAAGCTGTTATTTTATCACTCTTATCCAACACATATCAGTAATAATGTTTTTGTTGTTGTTTTTTTTTAACAGGGTCTCATGTAGCTAAGGCTAGCCTGGAACTTGCTACATAGCTAAGGATGACCTTGAACTTCCTGATCCTCCTGACTCCACCTCCCGGGTGCTGCTGGGAAGTCAGGCGTGCACTGCAACACCCAGTTACCCAATTAGTGGTGCTGGGAGTGGAACCTCGGGCTTTGTAGAGTGCTGGGCAGAGGCACTCCTCGGATGGAATGACATGTTCCTTGCTTTTACGCAACTTTACAAGGTACAAGAAGGGTGATGATATTATGATATGTGCGAATAACAACCACAGCTGAAGGTTTATTGGGACAATAGGTCTCATTTTCTTTTAAGGCCATGGGTGGCTGCCTTGTGTAGCAAAGTTGAATTAGATATGCACTGGTTCTGCAGCCTGCAAAGCCCGAAGGGTTCAACTGGTCTTTCATAACAGTTTGCTTGTTTGTTCGTTGTGAAGCCAGGTCTTGCTGTAGTGGCTCAGGCTGGCCCCGAACTCACGATCCTCCTGCCTCTGGTTCCCAGGTGCTGACATCACAGGCCTGCACCACCATGCCAGGCGTCATTGGCCCTTTACAAAAACAACTTGCTGGGCTGGGGAGATGGCTCAGCAGTTAAAGTGCTTGGCTGCACAAACCAATGACCCAGGTTCAAGTGCCTAGTAGCCATGTAAAGCCAGATGCAAAGTGTGCATGTATGTGAAGTCCTTTTGCAGTAGCTAGAGTCTCTCTCAATCTCTCTCTCTCTCTCTGTTTCTCTCTTTGCCTGAAAATAAATAAAAATTTTCAAAAAATGTTTTATGAGAAGAGAGAGAATTGGCACACAAGGGGGCCCTAGCCGCTGCAATCATGCTCCAGACACATGCGCCACCTTGTGCACACGCATGGCCTTGTGCACATGCGTCACCTTGTGTGTCTGGCTTATGTGGGTTCTGGTGAGTCGAACCTGGGTCCTTAGGCTTCACACACAAGCGCCTTAACCACTAAGCCATCTCTTCAGCCCAGTGAGAATACTTTTTAAAAAATGGCATGATGGTTCTGGCCATAAATTTTGAACAAAGGAAGGTGGATTCAGATGACCCTTAGCCTAGGAGTGCAAAGGCCCTAGGGTGGTTCCCGGCCACCCTCCTTCCCAGGATGGCGCCTTCCTCAAGCCTGAGGGCGGGGGAGTGCTTTTAAAATTCAAAGAGTTATGTCAACGCGGGAGTTTTATTTCTTGTCAGCTAGGTGTGGTGGTGTTCTCACTAGGCCAGCCCTTGGAGGTGGAGGTTGAAGACTCAGGGGTTCAAGTTCACCCTACATGACATATGGAGTTCCAGGCCAGCTTGGGCCACATGATAGCCCCCCCCCCCCCACCGCCCCCAGCTCAGAAACAAAACAGCACAGCGGGGCTCAGGACTCATTACCTCAGGTGGTCTGAGTGCATGTGACTGATGTAAATGAGGTCTGCCCGGCACAGCCTCTCCAGCCAGTCACGCGGAGGTTCGTGGAGCAACCACCATCCCCGAGCAAAAGCAGGTCCAACCAGCCAAGGATCAAACACCATCCTCTTGTCTCCCAGCTTGAGGTCCATGCAGGCATGCGTGAGATACGTTATCTGTGAGGGGAGAGTCAAGAGTCCTGGTAAGCAACGGCGAAATGTATCTGCTTTTGAGGTCCACCCGGGCATATGGATGAGACATGGTATCTGTGAGGAGAGAACGAGAGTGCTGAAATGATAGGCTGGTGAGCAACACTTAGGTTTGATCTGCTTTGCCGACAAGTCAAGCGGAGAACTTCATTCCTAAGCCGGACCAGGCAACACCTTTAAAAAAAAAAAAAAAAAAAACTTATTTATTTATTTGAGAGAGAGAGTGTAAGAGCCATAGAGAGGATGATGGAGGGACCCACAAAGAGAATGGGCATGCCAGGACTTCCAGTTACTGCAAACGAATTCCAGATGCATGCACCACCTTGTGCATCTGGCTTATGTGGGTCCTGGGGAATCGAACCTGGGTCCTCTGGCTTTGCAGGCAAATGCCTTAACCGCTAAGCCATCTCTCCAGCCGCACGCAGCATCTCCAGCTCAGGTACAACTTAATGTAGCCTTAAACAAAATGCTATTCCCACGCAGCACAGACTGGTGACCTTGTGAGAATCCAGGGTCCACGGTTGACTTGTCAGACTGATGGGCTTAGACTGGTTTGACTCTACTTAAGTGACTGGCTAGACACTTGTGTATGGTCTACCCAGCAGAATAATGAGCTGTCCACAGCACGGATGATGAGGCAAAGCAGTTCGAGGTGACCTGACAAACCCTGGGGTGGAGCATGTCCGCTTGGCTGTGAGGAGAGTGCGTGGACTTCCCTGGTGATTTGCTGGTTGGCCCAGCCAGGCAGACGGGACCCACTGATAACATAGCTAATTGGGCTTGTGTGTCCCCTTAGCTCCTAAGGATGCCAAAGGCCTCCAAGAATGGCCCCCAACAGTGATAAACAGACCCAGCCGGGAGAATTCCAAACCCACTCCTCCCCCCTTGCCGTCTTTGCCTTGGCACATCCACAGAAGAAGAATCTGTGTCAGACATGGTGGCGCACACCTTTAATCCCAGCACTCGGGAGGCAGAGGTAGGAGGATCGCCATGAGTTCGAGGCCAGCCTGACACTACATAGTGAATTCCAGGTCAGCCTAGGCTAGAATGAGACCCTACCTCAAAAAAGAAAATGAAAAGAATATTGTGGATAAACAAAGATAAGGAAACTGAAACTCCAGTGGGAAAAGGGAACCAACAGGCAGAGCAAGGCCAGGAATCAAATTAGTTTTTATTTATAGAATTTTGAGTGAATTCCCATTTGTTTTCCTAAAACAGCAGCTATCACGGGATGTGGTTGTGCACACCTTTAATCCTAGCACTCAGAGGCAGAGGTAGGAGGATCGCCTTGAGTTCAGGGCTAGCCTGGGACTACAGAGTGAGTTTCAGGTCAGCCTGAGCTAGTGAGACCCTACCTCAAGAAAAAAAACAAACAAAACAAAAAGCAAGTACCACATGCACACAAACTTCCCAAATACACAGAAAGATATAGTTTTATTTGTTTTACCCAAACCATTAAACTATTTCCTTTGGAGGAAAGAATTCTAAAGCTAGGAAAATGTATGAGAAGATTTATAATAGCTCCAAGATCAAAGTGTAGAATTGTACAACTTGTTATTTTATCTACTTTGGGTTCATGTGCTGGAAGCGTGGAGCCCAGTGTGCGGGGTTGAGGGATGGTGGGACCTTTCAGAGTCAGAGCCTAGTGCCAGGTAATTAAGTCATCGGCGGCATCAGTTTCAGAAGAATTCTTGCAGGATCAAACTAATTCTTTCAAGAACGCCTGTTTGTGAGGGAGCCTGGTACCTCTCCTGACTCATCCTTTTGCATGAGCAACTTGACACTTTCTTTTCTTTTCTTTCTAATGTATTTATGAGAATAAGAGAGAAACACACACACACACACAGAGAGAGAGAGAGAGAATGGATGTGCCAGGGCCTCTAGCCACTGCAAACAAACTCCAGATGCATGTGCCACCTTGTGCATCTGGCTTACGTGGGTTCTGGGGAGTCAAACCTGGGTCCCTAGGTTTCATGGGCAAGTGCCTTCACCGCTAAGCCATCCCTCCAACCATCAACACTTTCATCGAACACTCCTGCTGCTGTGACCCTATCTACCTCACCAGAGATAGGCAGGCTTGGGAATTTTGTTGCAGCATCAAGACACAGACTAATTCTCCACCCTATCTGACAGTGATTGGGTATTAGGAATAATTTGGGAGCTCCCTCTAAGAGCTTTGTGTGATTCTACATTAGAATCCCCACTAAAACTTTGTAATATTATTATTATTTTGGTTTTTCGAGGTAGGGTCTTGCTCTGGCCCAGGCTGACCTGGAATTCACTATATAGTCTCAGACTGTCCTCAAACTCACAGCGATCCTCCTACCTCTGCCTCCCGAGTGCTGGGATTAAAGTTGTGCGTCACCACGCCCAGCTCATTTTGTATTATTTTGATGTGTATGTGAATATATGCAAACACATGTGTAAGTGACATTGCGGTTTGTTGTAAATACTGTTAGAATTTGAATGCTCCCTTACCTGTACTTCCCCAAAAGCCAAATCTTCAGGAGTCCTGGGCTCTGAATCCCAGGGGTTAGGAGGGTTCAGCTCTAGAAGTCGAAGTCCGTTCTCTTCATCCATTTCAACAACTAGGACCAAAGGGAATCTGGGTTAGTAATGAAAAGTGTTAACTGATACAGAAACGTGAACTCCAAGAACTGTCAAAGACTGTCAAAAAGTCAAAGGAAAATCAAATCAAAAGTCTATACACCTCCACACAAGGTGTTCTGTTTTCTTTGAGACAGGGTCTTGCCTGTCTTGTACTAAAAAGCCTATGCTTACCTACACAAGACCATAATAATAGGAGGAAAAGATCATGATATCAAAATACAAGAGACTGAGAGGGGGAGGGGATATGATGGAGAGTGGAGTTTCAAAGGGGAAAGTGGGGAGAGGGAGGGAGTTACCATGGTATATTGTTTACAATTATGGAAGTTGTCAAGAAAAAATTAATTTAAAACAGGCTATGCAAGGCAGTCAAGGGTGAAGGTGACGGGTCTTCCAGCCCAGGCTCCAACGCCAGCTCTGTGGCTCAGGGTCTTGTGAGCCCTGGATGGCCTGGTGCTCGCGATGCAGCCTGGGCTTGCCTCAAACTTGCTGCAATTCTCCTGTCTCAGCCTCTGAGTCCCAGATTTACAATATGAAGTATATTATTCAGCCATTTAAAAAAGTTAAATAGGGCTGGAAAGATGGCTCGGCGGTTAAGGCACCTGGCCACAAAACCTAAGGACCCAGGTTTGATTCCCCAGAACCCATGTAATCCAGGTGCACGTGGTGGCGCAGGCATCTGGAGTTTACTTGCAGTGGCTAGAGGCCCTGGCATACCTATCCTCTCTCTCTCTCTCTCTCTCTCTCTCTCTCTGCCTCTCTATCAAATAAATAAGTATGTATTTAAAATGGAATAAAGAACGATGCAGGCTGAATGAAACTCAAAAAAAAAAAAAATTATAGTAAGTGAAAGAAACCAGACACAAAAGGCTACAAGGTGGATCTCACAGCAAGTCTGCGATCGATCCAGAAAAGAAAAGTCCATAAAGGCTGAGAGTGGTTCAGAGGTCTACAGGGGTTGAGGAGAAGAGGGGGGTGAGGAGCGATTTTTTTTTTTTTTTTTGGATGGCTCAGCTCAATTCCCTAGTGCCCACATAAAGCCAGATGCTCAAAGTGGTAAGATTCTTCTATTTATTTTTCTACATTTTGATTTCTAGCTTTCTAACTATGGCCATGTATTATTTTTAGGAGGATAACAAAACCAAATGGTCACAGTTGATGACAATTGTCCCTAGGTGGATGGATGGCTTCCCCACCCTCCTGCTTCCTTGGCATGTGCGGTGGGAAATTCTTTCAGCATTGGTAACACTGGGCTGAAAGGAAACTTTTCGAAACATCTGCCCTTGCTGCTCGTGGCGCCTCTGAACTCGAGCAGGCTGGCTTTCAAGTGGAGCTCGCCACTTCCCAAGCTCACCCTGATCCTGCTGCCACTTCTGGCCTGGCCCTTCACCTTGCCCTGGCAGACCTCGCCAGCCCTCTGCGCCAGTTCCACTATTACCCCATTTTCCACTTGGCAGAGCTTTCTGCTGGGGGGGGGGAAATCCCTTCTGGCTCTCGTAGCTCTGTCCCCTGAGCCCCGGGGCTGCAAGAGACAGGTGTAGATAGCTAGAGACGTGCATTTCCACATGCATCCGTATGCTCTGTGTATTGGGGTGCTGAGAGTTTGGGTGCTATCTTAAAAAAAAAATTTTTTTTTTTACAGCAACCCAGTAAGATAGCCCCTAACAATATTCCCATTCACTTTCCATTTCAGGAAATGAAAGGAAAGCAGAAAGAGACCAGGTAGTGTGCCCCCCTTCCCCCAGCACCACGGAGCCCGCATTAGAAGCTGGCCTGCAAGTCCCCCTCTCTTCACCCTTGATCCCTTTGGCATACGCTCTCAGTACAGGTCTTGCCCAATTAATTTAGGGGTTCTCACACGAGCCCTAAGCAGCTATCGGTGACTGAGCTATCTATGACTGAAGGCTGACAGTCTATTGTCCTGTCACTTATGCACGCGTGTGGTGTTTATGTACGAAACTTCGCTTATCAGTTTTATGACAAATCTAACTCAAACAGTAGAGAACAAACACGGGGTTCTTTCACAAAACAGTGTGCACACTCCCTGGGCTAAATCAACAGAAAATTGTGAAATTTCCTGGGGAAAACCACCTGAGTTCCTGACATTCTTCCAGCCGCTCTGGCTGAGCCCCTTCGGAAAGGCGGAGGGAAGTCATGAACTTGTACTTAGAGGAATTGGCAACTCTTCCCGTAATCTTTCTATCGCCTTGGGTTAAATAGTAAAGGAACGCACCCCAATAAGTGACACCATGGTTTTTAGAGTACACAGAGAATGCCTGTGTGGGGTACTTTTCTTTTAAAAGCCATCAGGTGTGGGGGAGGGGGAATGGGGGTGACTGGAGAGATGGCTCAGTGGTTAAGGCGCTTGCCCGCACAGGCCAACAACCTAGGTTCCATTCCCCAGTACCCACACATGCCAGATGCACACAGTGGTGTATGCATCTGGAGTTCATTTGCAGTGGCTGGAGACCCTAGCGTATTCTCTTTCTCTTTTTCTCTTCTCTGCTTGCAAATAAATAAAGAAATATTTAAAAAAAAAATTAAAAGCCATCTGGGAGAGGCTAGGGAGATGGCCCAGAAGTTAAAGGTGCTTGCTGATAAAGCCTGCTGGCCCAGGTTTGGTTCTCCAGGACCTACATAAAGCCAGATGCACAAAGTGGCACATTCATATGGAGTTTGTTTGCAGCAGCAAGAAGCCTTGGTGCACCCATACTCTCTCTCTCTCTCTCTCTCTCTCTCTCTCTCTCTCTCTCTCTCTGTCTTGCTCGCTCAAATAAATAACCAAAAATATCTCTCAAAAGGCATGGAGGAAGCCAGCAGTGGTGTCTCAGTCAGGAAGCCTAGGTAGGGTGATAAGCCCTTCCTCGACCTCTTCCCCCCTTGGTTATGTTCCCGTCTCTCTAACCCTTCCAGCGGTCAGCCCTCTTGACACGGGTGTCCACCCAGTTTGGCTCCACTGCCTGCTCTTTTCTCTCTTGAGCATCTGTGTCACTAACACGGCTCCTACGAGGGCCAACGGTGCCTTTTGTGTGACAAATCCAGTCGCGTTTCCACTGTCGTCTTACTCAGAGTCTCGGCAGCGCACGGCACAGTGACCCACCGTCTCCCCCAAGATATGTTTTCTTCTCTTGGCATTTGGGGAGGCTGTTCTCAGCGCCAGCTTCTTCTCAACTACTGCGATGAACCGTCAGTGACGCAGGTGCCCTCCTGCACTGCCCCATCCTTGCTGGATCTTTTTGCCCGGTCTAGGAGATGCACGAACATGCCCACCACACCCACACACTCTAGTGCACAGCTAAGCCCACCACATTTTGTGTTACTATAACACCTTAATAGTTGTTATAGTACATAATTATATATTTTCATGTATATATGAAACTAGGATTAAAATAAAACACTTGAATATATTATATTCTATAATATTTATTATGTTATATTAGAAAGAGACACTTGGTTTCCAGTTCTATGGTTCCCAGGGCACAGTGCCAATGTCTACTTGGTACAACATGGTGGGAACACAGGTAAGAGTAGCTGGGCGGGGAGGCACATGTGGGAAAGACCAAAGTTCCAGGGGTGTGGAGGTTGCAAGTAAAAAGTTAAAATTTAAAAGAGAGAGAGAGAGAGAAATCTGCAGTGCATGGTGGTGTACAACTTTAATCCCAGCACTTGGGAGGCAGAGGTAGGAGGATCACGATGAGTTCAAGGCCACCCTGAGACTGCATAGTGAATTCCAGGTCAGTCTGAGCTAGAACGAGACCCTACCTCAAAAAGAAAGAGAGAGTGGGCTGGAGAGATGGCTTAGTGGTTAAGCGTTTGCCTGTGAAGCCGAAGGACCCCGGTTCGAGGCTCAGTTCCCCAGGACCCACGTTAGCCAGATGCACAAGGGGGCGCACGCATCTGGAGTTCGTTTACAGAGGCTGGAAGCTCTGGCGCGCCCATTCTCTCTCTCTCTCTCTCCCTCTCTGACTCCTTCTCTCTGTCGCTCTCAAATAAATAAATAAACAAACAAACAAAAATAAGCAAACAAAAAAATTAAAAAAAAAAAAAGAAAGAGAGAGGACGAGAGAGAGAGAGAGAGAGAGACCCATGTGACATCATCGTTATTTCTCTTTCACGGGCTTGACCTAACCACTGCATCCTGGGGTCACACTCACTTCACTAGGACTTGTCCATCCGTGTCCCCCTGAATCTCCAGCTCAGTGTCAACATGTGGCAAGGTGTCCAAAGATATTTACCAAGCCAATGGATGAACGAAGATGAGTATTTTAGAGAAATCCTCTGTTCAGAAATTTTAATGTTCATTGTTTAAAAAGAGAATGAGCCGGTCACAGTGGCTCATGTCTATAACCCCAACAGAAGGGAGGCTGGGGCAGGAGGACTAGCATGAGTTTGATGCCAGCCTGGGGTACAAAGTGAGTCCCAGGCCAGCCTGAGCTTCATAGCTAGACTACGCTTAAAACAATGGGTAACTAAATAATAAACATGGCGATCTAACAGTTTAAAATCAGAATGTATCTAATACTTCAAGTGAGATTGGAAAGAAGACAAGGACAGGGAGCTGGAGAGATGGCTCCGAAATTAAAGGGGCTTGCTTGCAAAACCTGATGGCCTGGGTTCAACTCCCCAGTACCCAGGTAAAGCCAGATGCACAAAGTGGTGCACATGTCTGAAGTGGCAAGAGCCCCTGGCGTGTACATTCTCTCTCTCCCTCCTCTCTCAATCTCTCCCTTCTTATAAGTAAATAAATAAAAAATATTAAGACAGGGACAGACTCAGTGGTTTAAAGGCACTTGCTTGCATAGCCTGTTGGACCAGGTTCATTTTCCCAGTACCTAAGAAAAGCCAGATCCACAAAGTGGTGCGTGTGTCTGGAATTACTTTGCAGTAGAAAGAGGCCCTGGCATGCATGCCCATTCTCTCTCTCTCACTGTGCTTGCAGATAAATAGATAGATATGATAGGTAGATAGATAGTAGATAGACAGAAACAGGACAGGAAGAAGGTTCCAGTCTCAGCAGGGACACAGTACATCAATCAATGCTGATCAGAATTTACTCAGCTCAGGCTGGAGAAATGGCTTAGTGGTTAAGACGCTTGCCTGCGAAGCCTAAGGACCCAGGTTCGATTCTCCGGGTCTTATATAAGCCAGATGCACATGGTGGCGCATGCATCTGGAGTTCATTTGCAGTGGCTAGAGGCCCTGGTGTGCCCATTTTCACACATTCTCTCTTTCTCTCCCTTTCTCTGCCTTAAGTAAATAAACAAATAATAAATAATTTTTTTTGAAAAAAGAATTTACCCAGCTCATCTTGACAGAAGCTGTCTGGAGGGTTGATGTACTTCATGGAGCTCACATCCAACTTCCAGTTGTGTTTTGTGCACTTAACAGACCTGGAGGAATAAAGAATACTTAGCCATGTAAATGGATGAAAATAAAAACTAAGCTTGAATGCAGCAGACCGCATCATGTGACAATGAAACTGAATGAACTCAACATCACAAACGAAGGAAATCTACTAATAGCTAAGACCCAGGTTGCCAAGGAAACATAGATCCATCATCCCTCGATGGCTTTAAGTTGAAGCTACCGTTTGTGTCACGCATGTGCTTGGGAGCAGCAGAGGCCGCCCAGCTGTGTTCAGAAGACACAGGCCCCTGTGTCAGCAGAGCAGCGGGAAGCCAGGGTCAGCTGCACCCAAGGCTTTGGGAGGAGGAGAGCGGGGCCGGTCCGCGGCCGAGCAGTCACTGTAAGTTGATGAGCAAGCTGACCACAAGCAAAGCGCTGAGTTCTTCCAGACTACCCTGCACAGAAGCTACACAAAACTGGCATCCTTGGCCAGGCGTGGCGGTGCACGCCTTTAATCCCAGCACTCAGGAGGCTAAGGTAAGAAGAGCACTGTGGGTTCAAGGCCAGCCTGGAACGACAGAGTGAGTTTCAGGTCTTCCTAAGCTAGAGTGAGGTCCTAGCTAAAAAAATAAAAATAAAAATAAAAAAATAATAAAAGTGAAAGGGGGCAAGAAAGGAATGTAATATAAAAAGGAATGTAGGGCTGGAGAGATGGCTTAGCAGTTAAGAGCTTGCTTGTGAAGCCTAAGGACCCCGGTTCGAGGCTCAGTTCCCCAGGACCCACGTTAGCCAGATGCACAAGGGGGCGCACTCATCTGGAGTTCTGTTTGCAGTGGCTGGAAGGCCTGGCGCGTCCATTCCCTCTCTCTCTCTCTCTCTTTTTTTTTTTTTTTTTTTTTTTTTTTTTTTTTTTGGTTTTTCGAGGTAGGGTCTCACTCTAGCCCAGGCTGACCTGGAATTCACTATGGAGTCTCAGGGTGGCCTCGAACTCATGGCGATCCTCCTACCTCTGCCTCCTGAGTGCTGGGATTAAAGGCGTGCGCCACCACGCCCGGCTCCCTCTCTCTCTCTATCTGCCTCTTTCTCTGTGTCTGTCTGTCACTCTCAAATAAATAAATAAATAAAGAAGAAAAAAATAAACAAAAAGGAATGTAGTATAAAAAATTATTTAAGGACTGGAAGAATGGCTTAGCGGTTAAGGCATTTGCCTGCAAAGTCAAAGGACCCAGATTCAATTCCCCAGGACCCATGTCAGCCAGATGTACAAGGTTGCACATGCGTCTGGAGTTCATGTGCAATGGTTGAAGGCCCTGGCATGCCTATTCTCTCTCTCTCTGTTTCTCAAATAAATTAAATTAATTTTTAAAAAGAAATTAAAAATATTTAAAGGGAACTGGAAAGTGGCTCTGTGGCTAAAGGCATTTGCTTGTAAAGCCTGCTGGCCTGGGCTCAATTCTCCATGTAAAGCCAAATGCAAAAAGCAGCACATGTGTCTGCAGTTTGTTGCAGCAGCAGGAGATTCTGTCCATACCCATTCTTTCTCTCTTTCAAATAAATAAATAAATATTTTTAAAGTGATTTATGCCGGGTGTGGTGGCACACACCTTTAATCCCAGCCATCCGGAGACAAAGACAGGAGGATTGCTGTGAGTTTGAGACCAACCTGGGACTATAGAGTGAGTTCCAGGTCAGCCTGGGCTGCAGTGAGACCCTGCCTCAAAAGTGGTTTATGGGCTTACTGGTTAAGGTGCTTGCCTGTGAAGCCTTAAGAACCCAGGTTCAATTCCCAAGTACCTATGTAAGCCAGATGTACAACATGGCACATGCATCTGGAGTTTGTTTCCAGTGGCTGGAGGCCTTGGCATGCCCATTCTCTCTTTCTCTCTCCTCTCTCTCTCTCTCTCTCTGTCCTTCTTTCTAACAAACAAATATTTTTTTTGTTTTATTTTTATTTATTTATTTGAGAGCGACAGACAGAGAGAGAAAGAGGGAGATAGATAGAGAGAATGGGTGCACCAGGGCCTCCAGCCACTGCAAACGAATTCCAGACGTATGCACCCCCTTGTGTATCTGGTTAACGTGGGTGCTGGGGAATCGAGCCTTGAACCGGAGTTCTTAGGCTTCACAGGCAAGTGCTTAAGCCATCTCTCCAGCCCCAAACAAATATTTTTAAAAAAAATTTAAAAAGGGATTTATAACCACTTTAGAACCCTGCACCTTTAATGTTTATCCAGTTTCATATTTCTAAAAGATTTTCTAACAATTTAAGATTTCAGACCATCATTACCATATTACATACAGCATGCTGAGGCATATATGACCATCAGAAAAAAACAAATGTTTTAAAATATATGTTTCATACAGTGATCACAACACGTATTAAAAATGTGTTACCCACTGAATATTCAATGGACTTCCCTGTATTTCTGTTTGCTAAAGCAACTCTATTTCAGAATGAGAATCAAACAGCAGCCATGCCATTTGCTTGAAATGCTTTTTTTCATGAGAGAGAGAGAGAGAGAGAGAGAGAATTGGTGCACCAGGGCCTCCAGCCACTGTAATTGAACTCCAGAAGTGTGTGCCACATTGTGCACATGTGTGACCTTGCACATGCATCCCCTTGCGTGTCTTGCTTATGTGGAATCTGGCAAGTTGAACATGGGTCCTTAGGCTTCGCAGGCAGGTGCCTCAACCACTAAGCCATCTCTCCAGCCCTTGAAATGTTTTCTTTCCTCCCTCCCTTCCTCCCTTCTGCCCTTCCTCCCTTCCTCCCTTCCTTCTTTCCTGACTCTCTCTCTCTCTCTCTCTTTCTCTCTCTCACTTTCTTTTTCCCCTGAGGCAGGGTCCCACCCTTGCTCAGACTGACCTAGAATTCACTCTGTAACCAGACTGGCCTTGAACTCAACAGCAATCCACCTACCTCTGCCTCCCAAGTGCTGAGACTATAGGCATCTGCCACCATGCCCTACTATGTACTTCCTCCCTTTTTCTTTCTTTTTTAGAGACAGGGTCTCATGTCATCCTGGCTGGCCTTGAACTCACTATGTAGGTGAAGATGACCTTGAACTCCTGAGCCTATTACCTCCAGCTATCATGTGCTGAGATGACAGGTGCCCCCCACACCCGGCTCAGTTTTGTTGTTGGTTCATTGTTTCATTCAGAAGTCGGGATCTTACTCTGTGGCTCAATCTGGCTTTAAACTGACAGCAATAGCAGTCCTCCTGTCTCGCCTCCCAAGTAAAGGTATTCCAGGTGTGACCTACCACACCTGCCTCTATTTTTCTCTCTCTTAGGAAATGAAGTTCGCCGGAGTTCGGGGTACGAGAGCACGAGCGGAGGCTGGAGATATAAACATTTCTGCTCCTTTCATTTTGTTTATATTGGATGTGTTTCTGAGGAAATTGATCTGTTAAGAGACAAATAATTTTTAACCCAAGAATATCTCAAGCCAGAAATACCAAGTTAAGAAAACAAAAGCAGAAGCAGGAGAGGTAGGAGGATCGCCATGAGTTTGAGGCAACACTGAGACTACATAGTAAATTCCAGGTCAGCCTGGACTAGAGTGAAACTCTGCCTTAGGGGAAAAAAAAAAAAAAAAAAAAAAAAAAAAACAGGATTGGAGAGGTAGTTAAGGTACTTGCCTGCAAAGCCAAGGAACCCAGGTTCAATTCCTCAGGGCCCTCAGGGTGGAAGGGCCTGGGTCCGGAAGGGGAACACAAGCACCACGCACAGAAGTTGTGAAAATGTGTCAGACTTAAAAATGGGAGCGCCTGGGCTGGAGAGATGGTTCAGTGGTTCAAGTGCTTGCCCAAAGAACTGGGTCCCATTCCCCAGGACCCACCTAACGCCAGAGGCACAAAGGGGTACCACATCTAGAGTTTGTTTGCAGCAGCGTGAGGTCCTGGCATACCCATATTCTCTCTCTGCGTTTGCAAATAAATAGATATTTTATTTATTTATTTATTTGAGAGAGAGACACAGAGAGAAAGAGAAAGAGAGAGACAGAGAGAACAGGTATGGCAGGGCCTCTACTCACTGCAAACAAATTCCAGATGCATGCGCCATCTTGTACATCTGACTTATGTGGGTACTGGGGAATAGAACTTAGGTCCTTGGGCCTCACAGGCAAGCTCCTTAACTGCTAAGCCATCTCTTCAGCCCAAATAATTTTTTTAAATTTTTTAAATTTTTATTTATTTATTAGAGACAGAAAGGGAGAGAAAGAGACAGAGAGAGAGAGAGAGAAAGAAAGAGAGAGACACAGAGAGACAGACACAGAGAGAGAGAGAATGAGCATGCCAGGGCTTCTAGCCAATGCAAACAAACTCCAGACACATGTGCCACCTTGTGCATCTGGCTTATGTGGGACCTGGAGAAACAAACCTGGGTCCTTAGGCTTTGCAGGCAAGCGTCTTAACCGCTAAGACATCTCACTAGCTCAATAAAAATATTTTTAAAAAATATGAGAACCAGCCGGGCGTGGTGGTGCATGCCTTTAATCCCAGCACTCGGGAGGCAGAGGTAGGAGGATTGCGGAGAGTTCAAGGCCACCCTGAGACAACACAGTGAATTCCAGGACAGCCTGAGCCAGAGTGAGACCCTGCCTCAAAAAACCAAAAAAAAAAAAAAAAACAAGGAGAACCACAGCTTATAAGATTTGTTGCTTTGGGTTTGTTCAGGGAAGAACTCTGAATGCAGGTAGGTGTGAGCAAGTGTCTGGATCCTGGAAGAGCAGTTCCCTCCAACAAGCGGCTGCTGAGAGAGCTCATGTACAGCAGCTGAGGGAGCCAAGTCCCCTCCAGCACAGGTCAGCACACAGAGAGGCAACGAGCTTCAGAGGGCTGGGCTGCCCTGCACGGGGGGCGGGGGGGGGACGACACTGAGTTCCACCCCCCCCCCAAGCCGTTGCACAAAGGAGAAAAGAGCTGTTCTGTGGGAAAGCATCTGCTGTGTGTAGATGAGCGAGCTTAGTGCGAAAACAACATACAAACTACACAGGAAATTCATGGACTCACAACAGTAGTGAGAACAGGGTGCACGTACTGGGTGTTTAACAGATTCCACTAGATGAGGTCCTTTTATGTTATGCGTTTATTTCTTTGTTTGTTTATTTGTGTTTTTTTTTCTAAGTTGATGGATTTATTTATTTACTTGAAAGAGAGAGAAAGAGAGAGAGAGAGAGAGGAAGAGGCAGATAGACAGGAAGAGAATGGGCACTCCAGAGCCATCAGCCACTGCAAATGAACTCCAGACGCATGTGTCCCCTTGTGCATCTAGCTTACGTAGGTCCTGGGGTATCGAACCATGTTCCTTTGGCTTTGCAGGCAAATGCCTTAACCACTGAGCCATTTCCCCAGCCTGTTTTTTTTTTTAATTATTTATTTATATGTGAGCAGAGAGAGAGAGAGTGTGTGTATGGGTGCACCAGGGCGTATTGCCTATGAACCACATTGTGTATCCGGCTTTATGTGAGTTCTGGAGAATCAAGCCTGGGCCAGCAGGCTTTGCAAGCAAGTGCCTTTAACCACTGAGCCATCTCCCTAACTCGGTTGATTGTTGTTTTGTTGTTGTTGTTGTTTTGTTTTGAGACAAACTCTCAACACTGTAACCCCAGCTGATCTAAAAGCCAGGCTAGCTTTCGAACACCTGGCAATCAGACCTGGTTTTATATTTGCCATTCTTTTATCCCCTCAGAAACCTGACAAGGTAGATAAGTAATGTTTTCATCCTCTAAGTCCCAGAAGGCTGTGGAGTTGTTCAAAGGTATTGCATGGCTGGGGAGCGGTGGGGCCAGGCTTCTGAGGTAAGGAGGGCGGCAGGAAGCAGGGCCGTGCCTGCTCACTAAGCTTCCATGCCTCCCTATGTGGTTAAGTATGTGCGCGCGCTTGCCACGGCTCACAGAGGAGACAAGAGGGGAAATGCAGTCTCTGAAGTGGAATAGGCTGAAGAGAAAACCTCAGCCCTGAATGCTGCATACATGGGCCCAAGACGGGCCTGAGGAGCCGGCCAGAAGCAAACAGAAGTCAGCATTTTACCCAAGCTTTCTCCTAGAGTGGCTGTGCCTGCTAAACTATGTCCTGGGAGTGACTCTGGACACATTCATAATCAAATATACTCACTCTTTCTCAGACCCAAATTAAACTGGAATCTCATTGATTTTTTTTCCCCCTTTCAACTTGGCATCTGTAGCTCAAGCTGCAGGTGTAACCCAGCACTGGCATTTAAAAATCTAATAATATGGGCTGGAGAGATGGCTTAGCAGTTAAGCGCCTGCCTGTGAAGCCTAAGGACCCTGGTTCGAGACTCGATTCCCCAGGACCCACGTTAGCCAGATGCACAAGGGGGTGCACGCGTCTGGAGTTCATTTGCAGAGGCTGGAGGCTCTGGTGCACCCATTCTCGATCTCTCTATCTGCCTTTCTCTCTCTGTCTGTCGCTGTCAAATAAATAAATAAAAATAAACAAGATTTTTTTAAAAAAATTAAGTTTATAAAAATCTAATAATAAGCCGGGTGTGGTGGTACCCACCTTCAGTCCCAACACTCAGGAGGCTGAGATAGGAGGACTGCCATGAGTCTGAGGCGAGCCTGGGGCTACAGAGTGAGTTCCAGGTCAGCCTGAGCTACAGTGAGACCCCGACCTCGAAAACAGCAGCAACAACATCTAATAATAATATGCGGGGCTGGGCCATGAAATTACATGTGCAGTGAAGCAAATCTGTGTACAGGTGTGAGAACATTCTAAACTTGGGGATTGTTTCCTGCACACTTATATCAGAGAAGACTTAGGCAACTACACAACTCCTCAGCTCCCTCTGGGTGCACTAGCCCCAAGGTGCTCCCACGTGACCTGAAGAGTAAGATGATTGATGAGACAGTGAAAGAGAAAAAAAAGAGTCCAGCACCCAAGGACTCAGCCCACATACACTGATACAGGCTGAGGAGGGTCTTGAGGGTGGGAGTGAGCGCCCAGCCTTCCTGGGTCCCAGCATCAGTGCACTGCATACCCAAGAGCTCAGGCTGGGGCTACAAGCAGGGCCGCCATCTCTTTAGCATTCTTTTTTTTTTTTAATTTTTTTTTGTTATTTTTATTTATTTATTTGAGAGCGACAGACAGAGAGAGAAAGAGGCAGATAGAGAGAGGGAGAGAGAATGGGCGCGCCAGGACCTCCAGCCACTGCAAACGAACTCCAGACGCGTGCGCCCCCTTGTGCATCTGGCTAACGTGGGTCCTGGGGAGTTGAGCCTCGAACCTGGGTCCTTAGGCTTCACAGGCAAGCGTTTAACCGCTAAGCCATCTCTCCAGCCCCTCTTTAGCATTCTTGAGAGCAAAACGACCCTACCCTGGCGGTGCTGCTGTCCACGGAGAGGCCCTCTATCTGGGGACAAGGGGCTGGCAAAAGCACTAGTTCTTCTGTGACGCAATCAGAAGAGCCACTGTTTGTGACAAGGATAGCTGGAGGCTCGGCCACTTTTATACTGTGAGCACAGTTAGTCTGCCAGGAAGATTCCATCTGCTTTCCAGTAAGGATTATAAAACTTCCTCTCCACACTCCCAAATTCCCCCTTCTCATGACTCTAATCCCAGCACTCGGGAGGCAGAGGTAGGAGGATCGCCATGAGTTCGAGGCCACCCTGAGACTACATAGTGAGTTCCAGGTCAGCTTAGGCTAGAGTGAGACCCTACCTCAAAAAAAAAAAAAAAAAAAAAAAAAAAAAAAGCCCTCTCTCTTACCTTCTCTCTCTCTCCCTCTCTTTCTTTCCTTCTTCTGTCCTTCCCTCTCTTTTTTCTCTCTCTCTTCTCTTTCTCTCTCTCTGATTCTCCAAGCCCTCTAGGAGAAGAAAACTTCTAGAAGGCTGCATCTCTGAATATAATATTAGATAAATAAGTGTCCTACCCACGCAGCCCAAACCCTTACACACACACAATCTAGAGGCTAAGTTATAATAACTAGGATTGTCAAGCTATAAATACCTGTTTAAGTTTGCATTCTTAGAGGAAAATAAGCAATGGAAATATATACCTTTGGGGGCAGAAACAAGTCCCCCAAACAAGCACGAGTAAAACTTACAAACTTTACTAGAGGAAGTCATTTGTTGATTGGATCACTTGAAATTTCTAGATGAGCACATTTCCTGCCAGATCTGACACATGCGGGACCACCAGTGATAAAGCAAAGGGACCGTGGTACCTTCCATGTAAATCCTCCATATCTTTCACGAACAGGCCTCCTTGGTGCTTGCACACATTTTTGCACGCCTTCCAGTGGCCCTTCTGCTTATACAAGATAAAGTTTTTGCCGGTGTTCTTATTTCGAACAAAGTTGGTTCCTTCTTGGAGGTTGGCAACCTCGGCAGGTGACAGACACAGCACGGTCTCAGTTGTCTGCTTCACGCTACGAAGAGGCACGCAAGGGGAAGGAACATTGACGAGGTTAGGTGTTAAGGGCTCATCATTGCAAACTGACAGCCCAAACCCCCCTGGTCTCGAAGAGCTGTCAAGCCCTCCCTCCAAGAACCCAGGCTTGGTGGCTCCCCAGCGGTGCCCTCTCCCCCTCTCCTTAAATGCCCTGGAGGTAATCATCCTGCCTCTTGCCTGGAGAGCTAAGCTCTCGGCCACTTGCCTGTCCATCCTCTGCCAGCTCCTGGAGTCTCTGAAGAACTGCAAGTTGTCTCCACGTCTTGCCCCCTCGCTCTTCCTACACCTGCGAGGCGTGAGCCTGCCTAGAGAGAGAGTGCTTACCCCACTTCACATTTCCGCTGGTATCGCTTCCTCCCCGCACCACACCTCTTTTAAGAGCCCTGGCCCTATCTTCTGGCGAGCCTTCTCCACGCGCCATGCCCGCCTCTCCCTTCAGCACTAGCCGACAGCCAGCCAGCCAGAGCCTCCCAGGGCACCGCCTCGTCCCCACGGAGCGGGATAGCGGCAGCAGACACTTTGAAAGCGCTCTGTCTTCTGGAGTTTTCTCTCCTCGCCACTCAGCAGACTGCCTTTCTCATGCCGTGTTTTCACCAGATAGCTATTTAACAAATTAACCCTCTCGTGGCACCAATTCTCTCTCTCTCTCTAAAAAAATAAAAATAAAAATTGCTAGATTTACAAAAGACTGTCCAGTGGCAGATAAAGCAGGAGGAGTATGGAATTTATACTAACTCGACCCCTCCTTCTGAAAAGACATCCTAATGTGAGATTCTGACTTGTGATGGACTCTATAGGTTCAGCCAAGTGGGTTCTTGAAATGGATCTTTTGGTGTGTACCCACATCCAAAGTCTGGGGGCGAGTCATTTAATTTTAATCTTTTACTTCAAACTTAAAACAATCCAAATGATCTCGTGTTGACTTACAGTGAGCTCAAGTACATGTGTGACATTTTCACTTTCATTTTTAGGAGCTCTGAACTCCTCTGAAGTGGGAGGTAAAAACAATCGGGAATCCACGGCAGGAAGGAGAAGAGCAGATGCAATTTCCAGTTTTAAAAAGAAGGACAGCGCAGCTCTGGGAGGAAGCCCTGCCTCCAGGTAGAGTCTTGGTGGTCCTTCTGTCCCAACTGCCTGGGGATTCTGTCCACCACAGACTTGAAATCGTTCCAGAGGCATAGTTTAAGTGAATGTGGTAGGAACGAATCCATTCTGAGTCCCATGAATCCTCCGTTAGCTATCAGCTTAAATGCCTGACTTAGCCGAGCTAAAAGTAAACAGGGACAACACCTATAAACATTTAAGCATGCAAGAAGAAAAGATCTTGAGATGCTTTGTTTTACTTGATTCATGAACCCTGCCTGTCAGATTCCCAACTGTGTCAAACACTTACAAAGCAGGAAACATTGGTCTCAGCTGTTTCTAGCTCCGTGTGACATTCATGCTGCCACCCAAGGCAAAAAGAAAACAATGGGTGGGAGACGGCTAAGTGGTTAAACACTTGCTTGCAAAACCTGCTGTCCAGGTTTGATTTCCCAGGTACCCACATAAAGCCAGACTCAAAAAGTGGCACATGCATCTGGAGTGCACTTGTAGTGGCAAAAGATCCTTTCTCAAGTAAATAAATAAAAATAGATTTTAAAAAAGAAAAATAGGGGCTGGAGAGATGGCTTAGTGGCTAAGGCATTTGCCTGCAAAGCCAAAGGATCCCAGTTCGATTCTCCAGGACCCACATAAGCCAGCTGCACAAGGGGGCACATGCGTCTGGAATTCAATGCAATGGCTGGATGCCCTGGCACGCTCATTCTCTCTCTCTCTCTCTCTCTCTCTTCTTCCTTCCTTCTCTCTCTCAAATAAATAAAAATGTTTTAAAAAAAAGAAAAATACAGGGCTGGAGAGATGGCTTAGTGGTTAAAGCACTTGCCTACAAAGCCTAAGGACCTGGGTTTGATTCCCCAGTACCCACACAAAGCCAGATGCACAAGGTGATGCAGGCATCGGAGTTTGTTTGCAGTGGCTAGAGGCCCTTGTGCACCCATTCTCTTTCTCTCATAAATAAATAAATAAATAAATAAATAAAATTTAAAATATTTTTAAAAACTTTTTTAATTGGCAACTTCCATAATTATAGACAATAAACCATGATAACCCCCCCTCACTTTTCCCTTCACAACTCCACTCTCCATCATATCTCCTCTCCCTGTCAATCAGTCCTTTTCTTTTTAAAATTTCTTTTTAAATCTTCTTTCTTAGCCCAGTACTAGGGAGGCAAAGGTAGGGGGATTGCTGTAAGGCTACATAGTGAATTCCAGGTCAGCCTGGACTAGAGTGAAACCCTACCTCAGGGGGGGAAAAAAATCAACATAGTTTTAAATTTTCTTTTTTAAAATTGATTTGAGAGAGAGAGAGAGAGAAGGGGGAAAGAGGCAAAGATATAGAGAGAATGGGCACACCACGCCTCCAACCACTGCAAATGAACTCCAGACACATGCGCCGCCTTGTGCATCTGGCTTATGTGAGTGCTCGGGAGTCAAACCTGGGTCCTTTGGCTTCATGGGAAAGTGCCTTAGCCACTAAGCCATCTGTCTAGCCCTTAAAAAAAAAAAAAGTTTTTAAAAAAGGAAAATAGTGTGCTTGATATCCGTCCCTTTTTATCCTGTTTAGCAGGATCCCACTTCAGCCCAGGCTGACCTAGAACTCCCTCTGTGTTCCCGGCCTGGCCTTGAGCTCAGAGTGATCCTCTTACTTCCGCTTCACGCGTGCAGGAACTGAAGACGAGTGTGCCCACCTCCAGCCTTTGTCCTTATTTTGTTTTGTTTCTTGAAACAGGGTCTCACTGACATTGAGGTGGCTGAGGCTGCCTCTCTCTGTCTCCTGAGTGCAGGATTGCAGGCATGGACCACCATGGGCACTAACTTGGCCAGCTATGTGTTTTTATATGTATATTTTTGGTTTTCTAAAAATGTTTTTATTATTTATTTGCAAGCAGGGAAAGAGAAGAAAAAGGGAAGGGAAGGGGACAAATAACAAACAAATATCAAATAACAGACTCTGTACATAAGTGCCACATTGTGAGTCTGGCTTCGCATGGATACTGGGGAATCTAACCTGAGCCAATGGCTTTGCCATCTCTCTGGCCCTTAACATGCATTGTTTTTGAACAATTAATTAATCCAAAGTATTTTAGAAGATATTTGGGAAATTTTAGAAGATATTGGTAAAATTGTCTCCATTAAAATAAGGAAACTAGGGGCTGTGGAGATGACTCAGCAGTTAAGGGCGCTTGCTTACAAACCCGGCAGCCTGAGTTTGGTCCTCCAGCAATCGCACAGCGCGGCGCACCCACGTGGGGTTCGTTTGTGGTTGCTAGAGGCCCTGGGACTCATCCTCTCTCCTCTCTCCAAATAAATGAACCAAAGGCTCTAATGTGCCTGTTTTTCAGTGCTTCAATGTTTTCAATGTTCTTGAAGGTAACTACTAAGGTACTGGGGACGGGGCTCAGCTGAGAGTGCTTGGCTAGCGTGCATGAAGCTCTGGGTTCCAGCCCCAGCATCATGTAAATCAGGCATGGTGGGGCTGCAGGGATGGCTTAGCGGTTAAGGCACTTGCCTGCAAAGGCAAAGGACCCCTGGTTTGATTCCCCAAGACCCACGTAAGCCAGATGCACAAGGGGGCACATTCGTCTGGAGTTCATTTGCAGTGGCTGGAGGCCCTGGCATGCCCATTCTCTCTGTTTGTCTGCCTCTCTCTCTCTCTCTCTCTTTCTCTCTCTGATTCTCTCAAATAAATAAATAAAAACTAAAAAAAATTAAATCAGGCATAGTAATTCCAGCACTTGGGAGGTGTAAACAAGAGGATCAGAAGTTCAAGGTCATTCTAAACTACATAGTGAGTTAGAGGCCAGCCTGGATTACATGGGAGCCTGTCTGTAAATAATAAAGTCATTAAAGGAATACACAAAAACAATTACACAGGTGAGTGTGTTTTTCCTTTTCCCTCGGGGCTGGTGGCATGAGAGTGTACCATCCAAAGTTTTTGATATCTTGTTTGTCAAAGTTCTTGACTTAGTTGTTGTTTTTAAGAATATTGTGTTAGGGCTTCACTGCGTCCCGTCCCCGTACACTCACCTGGCCCCTGAGCTCCCAGCCGAGGCCAAGGCGGCGGCAGCCAGGTGTGATCACTGATGCCCGCGACGTGGGCACTCGTCTGTGCCAGCGAGAGGGAGGAGCCGCCCAGGTAGCGCATGGCTGGACCCCATGTCACCCCGAAAAAGTTATTGATGCAAGGCCTTCAGGAGAATCGCGGATAGTAAAAATTCCCTCTTTTCAGATGGGCAATTTTATTTTATTTTATTTTTTCGAGGTAGGGTTTCACTCTAGCTCAGGCTCTCTTGGAATTCACTATGGAGTCTCAGGGTGGCCTCGGACTCACAGCGATCCTCCTACCTCTGCCTCCCGAGTGCTGGGATTAAAGGTGTGCGCCACCATGCCTGGCTCCAGATGGGCAATTTTAGATCTTAAAAAGGTCTTGGAAATAAGCTCAGCTCCATCATTTTTGATGAGGGACACACATGGTTTGCAGAGCGGGAGAACTGCTCGATCTTTTCTCGAGTTCAGGGTTGCCCCTTCATTCCAGAAAATCCTTTCACTCCATAGATTAGAGTTGTCCCTCGCCCCTGATTTTACATAATTGTTTTTAAACCTACATCTGTTTTATGTTTGTAGGAAGAAGAAATTGGCTAAACAAAACCTGAGATCAAATAGCATGCACTCTTTTTTAAGTCAAGAGAGTAAAGGTAAACCATTGCTATCTTTCACTTGACAGTCTGTATTTTACTACTTGGGTCACCCATTTTCTCTAATAGCCATGATGTCAGAAGGGAA
The DNA here is from genome assembly GCA_036346955.1 of Dipus sagitta. Lineage (NCBI taxonomy): Eukaryota > Metazoa > Chordata > Mammalia > Rodentia > Dipodidae > Dipus > Dipus sagitta. The sequence continues at coordinate 2,751,650 of CM070782.1, read as the reverse complement.
ATCACCTGACAAAAAAGGACCTTGTAGAAACTTTGCTACCACCAAAACTACAACAAAAGTGTCTCATTCTATTATTTCATATTTTAACAATGCACCACCTGCTAAACTTGCCTGCCCAATTTGTAGTAAAATGGTGCCCAGATATGACTTAAACCGTCACCTTGATGAAATGTGTGCTACCAAGGGTGATATTCAGCGTGATCCTGTGCAGGTTGGCTTAGTGAATCCCAGTGTGCCAGCATCGGATTTAACCAATATTGCTTTAAACAATGTAATGCCTCAGAAGTCACCACCGAGGACAAGTTTAGCCCCTGACCAAAGTGGTTCAACAAAAACAGGCATAAAACAGAAGACTAGTCCCTATTTTAAAGATGCCTTGGGATGCAAAAATGAAGATGAGCTGAGAAATCATAGTGTGAAAATCATTTCTTTGGGAAGCCTATCATGTAAATTGTCCAGAAAATGCACAGAAGCAAAAAAAAAGTCACTGGATAAGAATGAGGAATTTGCCAGTCATGGCCCACAGACTTCCATACCCACAGCTGAGAGGAGCCTGGTAGGTAACTGTTCAGAAAGGGAGGACAGGTATCAAAGTTTGGAGAACAGTTCTCAAAAGGAAAATATTTTTATATGTGATTCTTTAAAGGAACAAAAGACTCCAGAACGTGAGGTAAAAAAAAAAAAAAAAAAAACTGTAAAATAATGGAAGATGAAAACCGAAAAGCTTCCCAGGAATGTGGGAAGTCAGCCCTCACCCTTGAGTTCTCAGATAATGCTCCTGAATCATGTTCACGTGATGTAACCTTTGGGAAGAAGGAAAAGTCTACTTCAGAATTCAGTCTTGTAAAACAAGAGAGTGCCGAAAGTAGCACGTGGCGATACCGAAAAAACATGAGGCATGTGGTTGTGAAGAAGAAGAAGAAGAAGAAGAAGAAATGACTGTTGACTCAGAGGTTAATACACAGTTTTCAGGTTCAGAGGTTCAACTTCACAGTCCTTCTAATGATGCTTCTACATGGAGTAACATCCATGAGCTTCCTCTGCAAGGTGACAGTCGTTTAGGTAGTGAAATCGGTTGTAGCCCTCTGGAGCAGGGATCAAGTTGTGATGTTCCTGGTACAACTCAAGCACCGCTGGGTCATCCTTACTACCTCAGCAGCTCTCTCATGGTGCTGCAAACTGTGCTTGAGAATGAAGGTGATAGAATGCTCTTTGATGAACAGGAGAAGGGAATTATAGCCGAGTTGTACCAATTATCAGCTAGTGGTCAGAAGTTGTATGTAAGGCTCTTTCAACGTAAATTTAACTGGATTAAGTTGAGTAAATTGGAATATGAAGAAATTGCCCAAGACTTAACACCTGTGATCGAAGAATTAAAGCAATCAGGTTTTCTGCAGACGGAATCTGAGTTGGGAGAACTCTCTGGCGTACTTGAGCTCCTTTCTGCCCCAGAACTGAAAGCCCCGGCCAAGACTTTCCACTTGGCGAACCCCAGCGGGCAGAAGCAGCAGCTGTTTGATGCCTCTCTCAAAGTGGCCAAGCAGCGCTCGGTGTTCGCCTGGGGTCAGAGTCAGCCTGGAATCAGATCAGTGATTTTAAAGAGAGCTAAAGACCTGGCTGGACAGTCTGTGCGAGTCTGTAAAGCCCCCAGGGCTGTGGGTTCTCCCGGATCCTGCTGCTGTTCTCCTTGACTGATTCCACGGAAGACGAAGAAGCTGCTTGTGGGGCTCAAGGTCAGCTTTCTACTGTGTTGTTGGTCAACCTGGGCCCAATGGAATTTCCTAGTTACACCATTAATCGCGGAAAACCCCAATCTTCCAAGACAGAGAAGATCTTATCAGATACGCAGCAGCTGCGCACATGCCAGGGTGACATTTCTACAGCAGTGGCCAGTGGGCACTGGGAAGGAGCTAAAGAGCGCTGTCAAAGTGCGAAAAGGGATTGGCTCAAACTGAAAGGCCACGCTTCCCTGAGGTACCATGAGGCTTTGCCACTCTTTCTGCGGTGTTTTACTGTTGGGTGGATTTACACAAGGATTTTTGTCTCGGGCTGTTGAAATACTGGAGAGACTTCACATGTATGAGGAAGCTGTCAAGGAACTTGAAAACCTTTTGTCTCAGAAAGTTTGTTGTCCTGACAGCAGAGGCCGATGGTGGGATGGACTGGCTCTTAACCTACACCAGCACCCGAAGCGTCTGGAACCAGCTATTCAATGCACCAACGATGGACTGGCAGATCCAGAAGTAAGGACGGGACACCGGCTTTCACTGTGTCAGAGAGCTGTGCGCCTGTGAGAGTCTCCAAGCTGTAAAAAGTACAAGCACCTCCTCTGCCAGCTGCCAGAAATGACTGTAGGAGATGTTAAGCATGTGACCATCACAGCGTGGGATGGGCAGGTCTGTGTTTGTCGTGGAGGCTGGAGATATCACCGCCCCAACCACAATCCTGTGCCCTGTCGAGGAGTTGGCACTGGACTATTATAGACGGAGTGGCTTTGACCAGGGGATTCATGGGCAAGGATCCACCTACAGTACACCGTATGGCCTCCTTCTGTGGGATATCATCTTTATGGGAGGGATAACAGATGCCTTCAGAAATGCCTACCAGGCATCCCCACTGGATTTATACACAGACGGCTTCTTTACAAGCAGAGCGCAGGCCCTGGAGGCCAGGTTGCAGCTAATCCACAGCGCCCCTGCCTGGGTGGCAAAGACATGGCAGGCCCAAGAAGGGAGAGTGACTTCCCTGGTCAGCTGGGATCGCTTCACTTCTCTTCAGCAAGCTCAGGATCTAGTGTCCTGCCTGGGGGGGGGGGGGCGGGGGGCGTCCTCAGTGGTGTGCGTAGACGCCTGGCTACTGACTTTCGGCACTGTCGAGGGGGCCTCCCTGACCTGGTGGTATGGAATTCTCAGAGCCATCACTGTAAGCTGGTGGAAGTTAATTCCCTCATGATCGTCTTTCACATAAGCAAGTGATCTGGTTGGATGAACTGCAAAAGCTGGGGGCTGACGTAGAAGTTTGCCATGTTCTTGCAGTTGGTTCTATGGCCAAAGATCACAGCTAAAAGCTATGAAATTAGGAACACCTGATCATTTATTGATGCAAGATTTTCAAAGAATAAAGCTATATTATATTGTATTTAATTTTCACCTATCAGGTTATAAACCTTATAGTTTGATGACTCATCATTATACAGTGTCTTGTATGTCACAGAACTTAGTATCTGAATACACTAATTGATTCCACACTGTGGGTGATGAATTTTTTTAAATGTGAAAATCTTGGCAGTCATTTTAGGAGCTGGATGCATCTGTTATTAGATTACTTTTTAAAAAGTTGGAATAAAAACAAACATGATTCATTAAAAAAAAAAGAATATTGTGTTAGGGGGCAGGAGAGATGACATAATGGTTAAGGCACTTGCTTGCAAAGTCTAAGGACCTGGGTTTGATTCCCCAGTACCCATGTAAAGCCAGATGCGCAAGGTGACGCATGCGTCTGGAGTTCATTTGCAGTGGTTGGAGGTCCTGGCATGCCCATTCACTTTCTATCTGCCTCTTTCTCTCTCTCTCAAATAAGTAAATAAAATAATTGTATTAGGGCTGGAGAGATGGCCCAGCAGTTAAGGCGTTTACCTATAATGTTTAATAATTTGGGTTTAATTCCCCAGAACCCATGTAAAGCCAAATGAACAAAGTGGCACATGCATCTGGAGTTCATTTTCAGTGGCTGGAGGTCCTGGCATGCCCATTCTCTCTATATGTCTCTCTTTTCTTTGTCTCTCTCTACTTGCAAATAAATAAATAAAAATTTAAAAAGACCTCTATGTGGAACATGTAACAATTTCTATAAATCAGTAACTAATCAGGCAACCTAAAATGAAAATGGGCAAAAAACTGTGAACATGCATTTCACACAAGAAAATATCCAGGGCTGGAGGTGTGGCTTAGAGGCTAAGGCACTTGCCTGGCAAGCCAAAGGAGCCAGGTTTGATTCCCCAGGACCCACGTAAGCCAGATGCACAAGGTGTCACATGTGTCTGGAGTTCAGTTGCAGTTGCTGGAGGTCCTGACATGCCTATTATCTCTGTCTCTCTTTCTCCCTGTGTCTCTGTCTCTCTCTCAAATAAAATGAAATAAAATAAAATAAACAAATATGCTGTCCTTATATTTTAAAAAATCCAAACTTAAAATAAAAGAAAATATCCAAACTGTTAACAAACATTTAAGGAGAGCTCAGCTTCTCTTGCACTTGTAGAAATGAAAATTAAAACCATAACAGGATGCCACCACACCCACTAGAATAACTAAAATTAAAACAACTGAAAACATGAAGTGTTAAAGTGGGCAAGCAGTGGAAACTCTCATAAATCACTGTGCAAATGCCTTGTAACTCAGACACATTATAAAACAATGTGGCATTGTCTAGAAAAAGTAATAGAAAATAGAGCCAGATGTGGTGGCGCACACCTTCCATCCCAACACCTAGGAGGTAGAGGGAGGAGGATCACCATGAGTTTGAGGCCACCCTGAGACTACATGGTGAATTCCAGGTCAGCCTAGGCTAGAGCGAGACCCTACCTTGAAAAACCACAAAAAAAGAAGAAGAAAAGAAAAATCAAAAGAAAAAGAAAACACAGAGTAAGCACTTCTCTTAATGTTCATACCCATATATTAATGCTGCTCTCACTTTTTCATTAGAGAGCTTAATCTTTTCCGATGGCAGTGACCTTGGGATGACTCAGAAGGCATCATGGTACTGAGAAGAAGTGATAGAAGAGTGCTCAGCATTGAAATATCTCTATCACACCTTCCATGGCTCAGGGTCCATTGCGGAAGAGGTGGTGGAAAGAATGTAAGAGCCAAAGGAAGGGTAGGACTCCTTACAACGTGCTCCTCCAGACACAAAATGGCCTGGATATCCATGACCTCACAGTGCCTGACACTACCTACACAAGACCATCATAAGAGGAGGAAAAGATCATGACATCAAAATAAAAGAGACTGATTGAGAGGGGGAGGGGATATGATTGAGAGTGGAGTTCCAAAGGGGAAAGTGGGGGGAGGGATGGAATGACCATGGGATATTGTTTACAATCATGGAAGTTGTTAATTATAAAAAATAAAAAGTTTCAACAAAAAAAGAAAACACAGGGCCAGGGAGATGGCTCAGTGGCAAAGGCGCTTGCTTGCAAAGCCTGCTGGCCTGGGTTCTATGCCCTGGCCCACATAAGGCCACATGCACAAAGCTTCTTGTGTGTGAAGCTTGTTTTCCATGGCAGGAGGCCCTGGTGTGCGCTGGCATTGAAGGCATTGCACCACCATATCTGGCACATAAAAGGTGAAATAAACCAATATAGGTTGCTTGTAATGATAGGTAGCAGCATCCAAACATAACACGAGATAAAAAAGAAAAACCACATGTGAAAATCCATGCAATGTGATTTCATTCAAATGAAGTCCCCCAATAAACAAACTAAGGTACATTGTTTAGGCATTTGAGCAAAAATAGCACAACACTCAGAGGTATATGATTATGTCGTGAGGGGGAAGGTTAGAACCAGAAAGAAATACATTATGCAGGTTGGAGCTAAAGTACGACAGAAAGGTTAAATGTAGATTTATTTTTTTAAAATTTTTTAAATTTATTTATTCATTTTGGTTTTTCAAGGTAGGGTTTCACTCTAGCCCAGGCTGACCTAGAATTCCCTGTGCAGTCTGAGGGTGGCCTCAAACTCACAGCAATCCTCCTACCTCTGCCTCCCCAGTACTGGGATTAAAGGTGATTTTTTAAAAAAACTTATTTATTGAGAGATAGAGGGAGAGATGATGGGTGCACCTCCAGCCACTACAAATGAACTCCGGATGCATCCACAACCATGTTCATCTGGCCTACATGGGTTCTGGGGAGTCGAGCCTAGGTCCTTGGGCTTTGCAGGCAAACCCCTTAACCGCTAAGTCATCTGTCCAGCCCTAAATGTAGATTTAAATAGCTGTATTAGAAATGAAGAGGCCAGGCATGGTGTATGCCTTTAATCCCAGCACTTGGGAGGCAGAGGTAGGAGGATCACTGTGATTTCGAGGCCAGCCTGGGACTACAGAGTGAGTTATAGGTCCACCTGGGCTAGAGTGAGATTCTACCTTGAAAGAAAAAAGAAATGGTGAAAAATCTTAAATCAATAATCTATGCCTTCAGTGTTCAACTCCAGTCTGCAGAGACCTTTTGGACTCCAGGCCCCAGTGCAGCAGAAGCAAGCAGACAGATCTGTGCCTCTTGGTCCACACAGACCTCTTGGACCTCTGTTTGGTGGGTGTCAGCAGTCTGGCCTGTGTGGACAGGCTGGTGGGAGGCAGGTCCCAGCACTGGCCCACAAAGGAGAACTCCAACCCATACAAATAGTGGAAGGAAGACGCTAGCACCAGGCTCAACTACGTGGCCCACACTGAAAGAACTTCAGTCAGTGTGACATCATCCTTCACGGGTTAGCTCCTTCCAGAGTCATCAGGATAATACAAAAGGGTCATCCAGGGGCTGGAGAGACAGCTCAGAGGTTAAGGTGCTTGCCTTCAAAGCCTAAGGAACTAGGTTTGATTTCCCAGTACCCACATAAAGCTGTATGCACACGGTGGCGCACACATCTGGCATTTGTTTGCAGCAGTTGGAGGCCCTGGCACACCCATCCTTTCCCTGTATCTCTCTCTGTTTGCAAATAAATAAATAAATAAATAAAATTTTAAGGCCAGGCATGGTGGCACACACCTTTAATCCCAGCACTCGAGAGGCAAAGGTAGGAGGATTGCTGTGAGTTGAAGGCCACCTTGAGACTATGTAGTGAATTCCAGGTCAGCCTGGACTAGAATGAGACCCTATCTTGAAAAACCAAAAGAACAAATTTAATAAAGGGTCATCTAGGCTTAGTGGTTAAGCCACTTGCCTGCAAAGCCAAAGGACCTAGGATTGATTCCCCAGAAACCACGTAGGCCACATGCACATGGTGGTGCAGGCATCTGCAGTTCATTTACAGTGGCTAGAGGCCTCGGTGTGCCCATTCTCTCTCTCTGTCTCTCTCTCTCGTAAATAAATACAAATTTAAAAAAATACTTAAAAAGGGTCATGTACAGTTAAGCATACCCAAATTGACTGACCAATCAAAGGTCAGCATTATAATTGCTAGTGAAATAGCCTATAGAAAGTTCCACAGAGGAGGTGTTGACCAAGGAGGCCCCAAAACAATACAGCCTATTCCCAAAGCTCTTGTGTGCTCACCAGAACCAGATGGTGAGATGCTATTGCCAACGTTGCCGCATACTTCCTCCGGTGCATGGCTCGAACCGAGCTAACCCTCTGTGATGACTAGCTGCCCTGGTGCCAGCGAGGGAGAAAAGTCATCAACAGTCTTAACCAGCAATGGCGCCTGCAAGTTACACAACTGACCTGCCAGGCAAGATGTGCCCATTGATGCAATAGCGGCATGATTTTTATGGGGGTAACTAACTGCTCTCTGATTGGTTTTGAGGCCTGCTCTGTGGGAGGGACTTCAAAACTGAATCTGAAAAGCCTAGTCAAAGGCTGTAGCTGGGGAAGGTCATAAGCTCTCGAGGGGGAGCTACTATTGTTACTTGGCTAAATGGGTATGTTATGCCCACCACATTTCCCTCTAAAGGTTTGTGTTTGTGCTCATATGGTAATGCTGCTGTCCCTTTTTGGCTCGAGAAGCTTCTTTTTTTCAAGCGGTAATTAGTGAGGAGACTCAAAACCCATGAGAGTGCTGAGGAAAACCGACAGTGGGGCTGGAGAGATGGCTTAGCGGTTAAGGCGCTTGCCTGCGAAGCTGAAGGACCCGGTTTGATCCCCCAGGACCCACGCAAGCCAGTTGCACAAGGGGGCACATGCATCTGGAGTCTGAATGCAGTGGCTGGAGGCTCTGGTGTGCTCATTCTCTTTCTCTCTCTGCCTCTTTCACCCTCTCAAATAAATAAATAAAATATACATATTGTTTAAAAGTGACAGTGAAGTGGTCAGCACTAAGTGAAGCATGTCTATCACACCACCCAAAGATCAGAGGCCATTGAGGAAGAGGTGATGGAAAGAATATAAGAGGCAAAGGATGGGTAGGAGCGCTTTGGAATGCTGTGTTCCAACCACAAATTGACCATTGCACTCACGACTTCACAGTGGTCGTGTGACCTGTGCAAGACCCGAATAATGCTGGCCGGTCAACATGTTGTCATGAACGATGGAGTCGCGGGGGGGGGGGGAGGGAGGCTGGGAATTACATCAAAGTAGAAGAAAGGGCAGCTGGAGACTAAACAATATGCTTTCGAGTGGGTCATTGAAGAAATCAGGGGGAAATTAGAAATTCTGTAGAAATGAATGAAAATGATAACTGACAAGATCTTCAGGGATACAGTGAAGGCAGTCCTAAGAGGAAAGTGTATAGTCATTCTGCACATTAAGAACTAAAAAAAAAATCCAACAATTCCTTTGAAGACACAAAAAGTCCATGCACAGCCAAAGCAAAGCAAGTAGAAACGCTGCCAGAGGTTTCCCGATTCCTGACCTAAAATTATACTACGAAGTCAGTGACAAAGATAGCATTGTCTTGCACAAGCACAGACCGTGGAAAACAATAGAAATAAACCCAAACAGCTACGGTCACCTAACTTTCAGCAAAGGGATCAGAACCACAGACTGGCAACAAGGATAGCCCAACTCAACAAACGATGCTGGCCTGACTGGTTTATTCAGCTACAGAAGAACAAGGTTTGACCTACACCTCTCGCCGTGTACAAAGATCAATTCAAAATGGATCAAAGACCTTGATGCAAAATTAGAAATGCTGAAAATACTGGAGGAAAACAAAGGCAACACATTGGAATTATAGCTACAGATAAGAACTTTCTGGCAGGCACAGTAGTGCACGCCTTTAATCCCAGCACTCGGGAGGCTGAGATAGGAGGATTGTCATGAGTTCAAAGCCACCCTGAGACTAACAAGCGAGACCCTACATCAAAAAAAAAAAAAACCTTTCTAAGAGGAGAAATAGTTTCAAGAATTAAATGAATGGGGCTACATGAAATTAACAAGTTTCTTCACAGAAAAAAAACTGTCAGACAGATTAACTGCTGGGACCTCATGAAATTACAAAGCCATTTCCCACAAGTTGGAAAAATTTATGTTAAGACAAAATAAGAAAAGACTTCAATATAAAGCAATGTTCCCTTATAATTCTTCCAGGTAACACTTTGGCCCATAAAGTTTTCTTTTCTTCTCCGGGTCCTAATGTCTTTCAAATTCTTCCTTTCTCTGTTTTCAAAGGGTTTCACATATCATTTTATTTATTTATTTTGTTGTTTTCTGAGGTAGGGTCTCACTCTAGCCCAGGGTGATTTGAAATTCACTATGTAGTCTCAGGGTGACCTTGAACTCATGGCCATCCTCCTACCTCTGCCTCCCAAGTGCCGGGATTCAAGGCATGCGCCACCGCGCCTGGCTACTGACTTCTTTTGGGTTTCTTGAGACGATGTCTCAACGCTGGAAGTCCAAACTGGCCTCAAGCTCAAAGTAATTCTTCCCTAAGACACCTCGGTGGCCCCCTTCAGATGACATGGCATTTTTTTAGAGTGACATAGAAGTTCCAGCACCTTCCCAAGTCACCTCCCGCCCCATGGGACCACTTCCCAGACCCTCTCAGTAGAGGGTCATCCCTCCTACTCTTGGGTTCTCCACGAACGTAAGCATACAGCTATCACTCCCATGCGCCTGGCCTCTTCCTCCCAGTGTTAGGATTCTGGTGCTCATCCTTGCTGCTGTGAACAGCGCTGGGATGTTCTTTGGCTCATAGTCATCCAGTTTACAAATATACCGTCTTCTCTGGCTATTACACTACTGTGAGATATTTGGGGTTGTTCTTTGCTTTTGACTGTCATGATTAAGTGAACCTTAGACATCTTTATATATAATTAAAAAAAATTTTTTTTTTCTTTTTGGTTTTTCAAGGTAGGGTCTTACTCTAGCTCAGGCTGACCTGAAATTCACTCTGTATTCTCAGGGTGGCCTCGAACTCATAGTGATCCTCCTACCTCTGCCTCCCGGGTGCTGGGATTAAAGGCGTGCGCCACCACACCTGGCTTAAAATACTTTTTATTTATTGATTTGCAAGCATAGAGAGACAGACAGAGAGAATGGGCGCACACCAGGGCCTCCAGCTGCTGCAAATGAACTCCAGATGCATGTGCCACTTCATGCATCTGGCTTTTACATGAGTACTGGGGAACTGGACTTGAGTTGTTAGGCTTTGCAGGCAAGTGCCTTAACCCCCGAGTCATCTCTCTGGCCCCCTTTATATATAATTTTGATGGCCATCCACACTCATTTATGTTGGGAATTTATCTAAGGGTGGAATTCCCAAGAAACACACACACATTTTGGTTCAAAACATCTTGTCAGCTCATTCCCCAGAGGGGTTATGGCAATTTAAACTCCCAGCAGCGCCGGGCGCAGTGGCGCATGCCTTTAATCCCAGCACTCGGGAGGTAGAGGTAGGAGGATTGCCATGAGTTCGAGGCCACCCTGAGACTCCATAGTGAATTCCAGGTCAGCCTGGGCTAGAGTGAAACCCTACCTCGAAAAACCAGAAAAAAAAAAAAAAACACTCCCAGCAGCACATGAAAAGGGGTTCCTGGTACAATATCATGGGCTTTTTGCACCTGGCATTTTATAGAAACTTTTGGTGTGTGAGTAGTTAACAAGGTATTGATCAACTGGGGCTGGAGAGATGGTTTAGTGGTTAACCTGTGAAGCCTAAGGACCCAGGTTCAATTCCCCAGGACCCACGCGAGCCAGATGCGCAAAGTGGCACATGCATCTGGAGTTCATTTGCAGTGGCTAGAGGCCTTGGCATGCCCAGTCTCTCTCTCTCTCTCTCTCTCTCTCTCTCTACACACACACACACACACACACACACACACACACACACATGTATGTATCTGACTCTCTCAAAAATAAACAAATAAAATTAAAAATTAAAAATAAAACAGAAATTGACCAACTACATACTGACTATGAATGATTTGGGGACAGGTTTATCGGTCCTGATGTGATCACAAGTATAGCTCAAGCAAGCCAGCACCCAGAGTGACGAAGGATGAGGGGTGAGGAACAGATGCATCACAAGAGTGAATCCAGATCAGGGGAACCCAGCCCGAAACAGAGAGCTGAGTTTGTTATCTGCTTCCAGCAAGTCGGGGGGGGGGGGCAACGTGAGTCTCTGAGAGAGGAGTAATGAATAGTGAGTCCATGTTATTGAGCAAAGCTCTCAGGGACCCATATTCTATTATAGATACTTCATATTCATAACCTCTTAATAAGTCCTACATTAGCCTCTCTTTATTTTTATTTATTTATTTGTAAGCAGAGAGAGATAGGGGGTGGGGAGAACAGGGTGTGCCACATAAACAAGCCCCAGATGCATGCACCACCGTGTGCATCTGGCTTCCTGTGGGTACTGGGGATGGAGCCTGGGTGGTTAGGCTTTGCAGGAAAGTGCCTTAACCCACTCAGGCCGCCTGTCCTGCCCCGTAAGCCTCTCTTTTAAATTTTGTTTTGTGTTTGTTTTTTGAGGTTAGGGTCTCACTCTAGCCCAGGCTGACCTGGAATTCACTATGTAGTCTCAGGCTGGCCTCAAACTCATGGTGATCCTCCTACCTCTGCCTCCCAAATGCTGGGATTAAAGGTGTGTGGCTTTTTTTTTTTTTTTTTCAAGGTAGGGTTTCACTCTAGTCCAGGCTGACCTGGAATTCACTATGGAGTCTCAGGCTGGCCTCAAACTCATGGTGATCCTCCTACCTCTGCCTCCCAATTGTTGGGATTACAAGCATGGGCCACTACATGTAGCCAGAGTGTCATGTTTACAAAGGCAGCAGGAAGCCGCCCACATCGGCACGTCTGTCATCCCGGCACCCTGGAGGCCGAGGCACGAGAGTCATGAGTTCCCAGCCAGCATAACGAGACTCTGTCACAAACAACCAAAAATTAAAAAAAAAAAAATAAATGTTACAAAAAAGAAAACAGGAAACCATCAGAACCTACTTAGAAGTAACAGCAACCTTGGTTGCCCACCGGGCACTTAATGGTAAGACCCTGTGGCTGGAGACACTACACACTTGAGTTCCAGGACATAGAGAAATCAAGCTGGAGCTGAGCTGGAAGCTTCTTCCCTGCTGGCTGGTTTCTATAGGGCTGGAAGATCCTAAGTGGGCTGTTGGGTGGGGGGAGGGGAGACCGGGTCACCCATATCTGACTGGGCTGGAACTTTGTGTGCTGCAGTGCTGACCCGCCGTGCCCATTTGTGCAACAGTGGCAAAGAACAAGAAGAGCACCAGAGAGGGGGTGTGGTGGGTAAAAGCGTTCCGCTCTAGCCACCACAGGTGAGCACACCCAGCAAGCAAAGACAAGCACAGGGGGTCCACGTGGGCACATGCACCTGTATAACACACACGCACTGAAAAGAAAGAGCAATCAGATGGGTGTGGTAGTCCAGGTGTATAATCCCAGCCCTCAGGAGGTGGAGGCAGGAGGTTCGAGAATTCAAAATCAAGCCGGGTGTGGTGGCGCACAACTTTAATTCCAGCACTCAGGAGGCAGAGGTAGGAGGATCGCCATGAGTTAGAGGCCACCCTGAGACTACATAGTGAATTCCAGGTCAGCCTGGGCTAGAGTGAGACCTTACCTTGAAAAAAAAAAAAAAGGAATACAAACTCAGGGCTGGAGAGATGGCTCAGCGGTTAAGGCATTTGCCTGCGGAGCCTAAGGACTCAGGTTCAATTCCCCAGGGACCCATGTAAGCCAGATACACAAGGTGGTGCATGTGTCTGGAGTTTGTTTGCAGTGGCTGGAGGCCCTGGCACACCCATTCTCTCTATCTGCCTCTTCCTCTCTCTCCCCCTCTCTCAAATAAATAAATAAATACAATATTAGAAAAAGAAAAAAAAAAAAAAACTTCCCTCAGGTGATGACTGGCCTCTTCTGGCTAGTATTCAGCCAACCATCTCTCCATCTTCCTCTTCTTCTCACTTCCAACTGCCAAGTTTCTTCATTAACCTTCCTCCTCCTCCCCTCACCCTGACTTTGTGCCCACGCTGAGGCCACCTCACTCCAACCCCAGTTCTCCAGTGCCCAGAACTGCTGACCCCAGAGGCTGGCAGTGACCTCCACACTAGGGACCCCAGAGCACTTTACCTCCCTGGACTTCTCTGTAACTGTCTTTCCTGCTTCTCCTCCCAGTGATGTGCTCCTGCCCAGAGGCCGCCAGGTGCCTTCCCTCCTGCTCTCTATGGCTCTGTCTCTTTTCTTTCCATTCTTTTTCTTTGGCATGACCTCATGCGTTACGTTTCCCAGGCTTTTGGGACTCCAATCATATCTCCAAAGCTCCAAGCCTATGTTTTGCATACTTGCCTTTAGGAATGAAGAAGACAGGTACAGAATTTGCTGGAAAAAGTCTAGAGATTAATTCAGAAATCCCAAGGACAGGAATTTCAGCCCATCTGGGCTCAGGCAGGGGTAGATCGATCTCCAGGGGTTCTGAGTTTCCACGAAAGGTGGAGGAGACAGAAGGAGGAAGAACTGATCTGAACGGGCAGCTGTGGTGGCTTGAATCAAGCGTCCTTCCGTGAACTCATGCTTGGTGCCAAGCTACTGACAATTAGGAGGTGGAGCCTTGCCGGAGGAGGATGAGCTTAAGAGTGTTACAGCCAGCACCCCTTGCTAGAACTTGGCTCACTCTCCTGCTGCTGTTCTCCACCTGCTGTGGCCAAGACGACGTCTAGCCTCTGCTCATGCCACACTTTGCCCTGTTGTCACGGAGCTTCCCCTGGAGAATGGAAGCAAAAGGAAAGCTTCCCTCCGTCAGCGGCTTTGTCCCAGCAACGCGAAGATGACTGCAACAACAATGTAGGAGGCTGAGGCCCCAAGAGGTTAAGTTACCTCCTGAATTTACATGTGCAGCTAGTGGCAAATCCAGTCATAGAAACCAGGCCTCTAAGTAAATCCATTTTAATCCTTCTTGACTTTTGATTATGTAAATTCCAATGGGTAGGCTCAATTCCAATGGCCTGAAAAAAAGATTTTCTGGAAAGCCTTACTTTCCTTTCATCTCTGATTCCAGCTCCCCCACCTAGTGTATGCCCCATAGAAAGAACACAGCGGGTGCTGGTAAACCCAAGACCTCCCCTCACACCCCAGGGTTGAAGGGCTTAGGGGTTGTTAACAGAAGTGACAAAACTTTGAGGTACTCCTTGAAGGGACATTCTGCAACATTGGTCTGTCTTCTGTGATTCCTGGACAAGTCAGTGTCCTTTTGCCAAATATAAATGTGTGTGTGTGTGTGTGTGTGTGTGTGTGTGTGTGACATATAAATATACATATACATATACATATACATATACCAATGGATTAAAAGCAAGGACTCAAATTGATATTTGCGTATCAACGGTCAGCATTCATAACACTGGAAAGGTAGAAACAATCCATTCCTTTTCCTTTAATTTTTATTTATTTATTTATTTTGGTTTTCCGAGGTAGGGTCTCACTCTACCTCAGGCTAACCTGGAATTCACTATGTAGTCTCAGGGTGGCCTCAAACTCTCGGCAATCCTCCTACCTCTGCCTCCCTAGTGCTGGGATTAAAGGAGTGCGCCACCACGCCTGGCTAATTTTTATTCATTTATTATAGAGAAGAGAGAGAATAGGTGCACCTGAGCCACCAGCCTCTGCAAAGGAACTCCAGATACATGCGCCACCTTGTGCATCTGGCTTACATGGGTTCTGGGGAGTCAAACCTGGGTCCTTAGGCTTTACAGGCAAGCGTCTTAACCTCCAAGTTGTCTCTCCGACCCCCACTTCTTTTTTAAAAAATATTTTTATTAATTTTACCTGGGTAAAAGAGACTAGTGCACCAAAACATCTTGCTGCTGCAAATGAATTCCAGATGCATGCACCACTTTGTTTATCTGGCTTTATGTGGTTACTAGGGACTCAAATCCGGGCCACTGGGCTTTGCAAACAAAAGCCTTTAACCTCTGAGCCATCTTCCTATCGTGAAACAGCCCATTTCCATCAACTGACACATGGATGAACACCACGTGATACGGACATGAAATGCAAATTTATTTATCCATAAAGAAAGGAATGAAGGCCAAGCATGGTGGCACATGCCTTTAATCCCAGGAGGTTGAGGTAAAAGGATTATTGTGTGTTCGAGGCCAGCCTTATTGTTGTTTTGTTTTTTGTTTTTTGAGGTAGGGTCTCACTCTGGTCCAGGCTGACCTGGAATTAACTATGTAGTCTCAGGGTGGCCTTGAACTCTTGGCAATCCTCCACCTCTGCCTCCCGAGTGCTGGGATTAAAGGCATGCACCACCACGTCCGGATCTTTTTTTTTTTTTTACTTCATCTGCCTTGCATTGGGGGTGGTGGATATATCCTGAAAAATCTAAAAATCACCCAACCAATGCTTTGATTTCATACAGTTGTTTCACAATTTCACATCTTATATTTAAGTTTTAAATCCTTCTGAATTAATATTGGCATATGGTGAGAGACAAGTACCTAGTTTTATTGCCCTGAGTGGATCAATGCACATTGCATGTGAATTCTACAGTATTCACTCTACCCTACAAGTCTGCCGAAAATATTTTTTAAAAGCCAGACTTAACTGGGCATGGTGATACATGCCTTTAGTCTCAGTACTTGGGAGGGAGGCTAAGGTAGGAGGATTGCATGAGTGAGTCAAGCCTGGGCTACAGAGTGAGTTCCAGGTCTGCCTAGGCTAGAGTGAGACCCTATCTTGTAAAAAAGCAAATAGGGCTGGAGAAATGGCTCAGCAGTTGAAGGTACTTGCTTGTAAAGCCTGCCAGACCGAGGTCAATTCTCTAGTTACCACGTAAAGTCAGATGCACAAAGTGGCACAATGCCTTCAAGGTTTGTTTGCAGCGGCAAGAGGTCTTTCTGTGCCTGTCCCCTCTCTCTCTCTTTTCTCTCTCTCTCTGTCACTCTGCTTGGGAGTAAATAAATACATATTTTTTAAAAAGAAGAAAAGAAGCTGGGCATGGTGGTGCATACCTTTCATCCCAGCACTCAGGAGGCAGAAGTAGGAGGATCACTATGGAGTTGAGGCCAGCCTGGGACTACAGAGTGAGTTCCAAGTCAGCTTGGCCTAGAGTGAGATCCTACCTTAAAAACAAAACAAAAAACAACAACAACAACAAAAAAAAAAAAAACAAGGAAAAACAAACAAGACCAGACTTGGCTGTATTGATGCCAGTGTAATCAGAAAGTATCGATTCTGAGCCCGATTTTGATTCACAGATAGAAAAGAGTAACTATGTAAGGCAAAATAATTTCATAATGTTATTATTTCCTGAGAGGACCAACGTCCATCACACACATTACCTTATTCATTTCCCTTCTTACTAAACTGCCAGCGCCCTCCTCCTGGGAGCTAAAGGCTGGGATGTTTTCAGATGACAATGGACAGGCGTGCCATGGTCTCTCCCTCCACCGTCACAAGCCCTGCCATGTCCAAACCTGCACAGCCAGCTGGGCAGAACAAACCCTCAGGATGGCGGCTGGCTGCTCAGGGCATGTAGCCTTCCCAAGTGTCCTGGGCAATGGCGCTCACAGCACCCTGAGGTTAAATGGAAATACAGAACTGCCCAGCTGTTTGTGGCAAGGGTCACTGGGGGGGTCAGGAAATTGCAAAATGCTTAAGCAGATCAATTTGTGTGAGTTTTGGTTTCAGTAACCTCAAGAAGCAGCTGTGTGAGGTTCATTCTCTTGTTTCTTCCTCTATGTTCAAGGTCAAGATGTCAGCAACATGGGATCAGTTGCAGCATCTAGCATTTGAATAAAAGTACTGCTGGGGGGCTGGAGGGATGGCTTAGTGGTTAAGGCGTTTGCCTGCAAAGCCAAGGGACCCTGGTTTGATTCCCCAGGACCCACGTAAGCCAGATGTACAAGGGGGCGCATGTGTCTGGAGTTTGTTTGCAGCGGCTGGAGGCCCTGGCGTGCCCATTCTCTCTCTCTCTCCCCCTCTTTTCTCTGTCAAATAAATAAATAAAAATGTTTGAAAAAATACTGCTGGGACTCAGGGCAAATTTGAAGGGCACAATATATCATTAGCCAGACAGCATTACCTCCCCAGCCCTAGGCTTTTGATTAAGTTTTCGGTACCAGGTCTGAATTCCCTCCAGTGGAGCAGGCCTCAAATCCAGAGAGCAGTTGGTTACCCCCATAACAGTCATGCCACTATTGCACAGGTGGGAACATCTTGCCTGGCTGCTCAGTTAGTGTAGCTTGCAGGGTCCACTGCTGAATAAGACTCTTGATGATTGTTCTCCCCCAGCAGCCTGCAGAGCACTCTCCAGCACTACGGCAGCTAGATAACAGGCAGGAGGCTTCTGACTCAGCTCCAGCTTGACTGTTCAGTGGCCTGCTCACGCGATTGGACTCCTTTCACTCTTCTGTTTTTCTCCAAGGTAGAGTCTCGCTCTAGCCCAGGCTGACCTGGAACTCACTCCATAGCTCCAGGCCGGCCCTGAATTCGCAATGATCCTCCTACCTCAGCCTTCCAAGTGCTGGGATTAAAGACATGTCCTACCATGCCTGGCTTGGGCTCCTTTTAAAGTTAAACCTTTTATTCACAAATAATTGTAAGTTCACATGTAGTCATAAGAAACAATACAGAAAGATCTCTTGTGTCCTTTACTTAATTTGCCCTAATTTTAACCTCTTAAAAAATTTTGGGATGGAGAGATGGCTTCGTGGTTAAGGTCCCAGGCTCCATTCCCCAGGACCCACATAAGCCAGATGCACAAGGTGGCGCATGTGTCTGGAGTTCGTTTGCAGTGGCTGGAGGCCCTGGTGCGCCCATTCTCTCTCTCTACCTGCCTCTTCTCTTTCTCACTCTCTCTCAAATAAACAATAAATAAATAAATGAAATTCAGTGTTAATATTGTGAAGTAGTCCTTTTATACTTTCAGTTTCTGTACACTCACACGTGCACACACACAAGACAGAGAGTCTAGAAGACAAAGAAATATATATCACCCTACCACAGTCCGCATATTAACACTGGCACAGCATGCTGGCATCACCACAAACATCCTCTGTGCTTCCCCTTTAGAACCAACCTACCCTTCTGCCACTACTTCCTCTTTTGCTCTAAATGTGGATTGTTATGTAAGGATTTTAAAACATAATTGAGATAGTGTATAATTATGATTTCCTCCATTTATTTGAATTCTTGTTTGTTTTGCAGTGCCGAGGTTTAACCTACAGCCTCATGCATGCAAGGCAACTGCTCTACCGCAGAACTGCAACCTTGAGCTATGTCACTGAGCTAGATCTCTAGTCCAGAATGAATACTACAGTAAGTAATAAAGCAAATGTAAAAAACATGTAAGGAGAAACAAAACACCATTGCGTTTATTTTTTGAGAGAGAAAAACACACACACACACACACACACACAGAATGGGCGTACCAGGGTCTCTTGCCACTGCAAATCAAGTTCACATGCATGCAGCACTTCGTGCATCTGGCTTTACGTGGGTACTGGGGAATCAAACCTGGATCATCAGGCTTTGCAAGCAAGTGCCTACAACTGCTGCAACATCTCCCCAGCCCCAGCACTTTCTGCTAAAGCAAAACTCAGTAAAGAACATGATGTGGACCCAGGCATGGTGGCGCACGCCTTTAATCCCAGCACTTGGGAGGCAGAGGTAGGAGGATCACTGTGAGTTCGAGGCCAGCCTGAGACTACAGAGTGAATTCCAGGTCAGCCTCGGCTACAGAGAGACCCTACCTCAAAAAAAAAAAAAAAAAAAAAAAAGAATATGATGTTGTTAACTTTGGCATCACTTAGGAAAACCACAGACTCCTGCTCATCCAGGGAAGTGCTGTGTCCAGGCGTTGCATCTCTAGGTCAGAAACAGAAAAAATGCTAAACCTGTTTCTACCCCACTCATCTTCCCTGGGATCTTGTAAAGCACCGAGAAAGCATCACAAGGAATGTCTCACGTTCCTGTGTGGCAAGGTGTAGGACTGGCAAGCCTGAAGGCCAGAGGAAATAGGAAGAGAGGGGCTGGAGAGATAGCTTAGCGGTTAAGCGCTTGCCTGTGAAGCCTAAGGACCCTGGTTCGAGGCTCGATTCCCCAGGACCCATGTTAGCCAGATGCACAAGGTGGTGCATGTGTCTGGAGTTCGTTTGCGGTGGCTGGAGGCCCTGGCGCACCCATTCTCTCTCTTTCTCTCTCTCTCTCTCTCTCTCTCACTCACTTTCTCTCTCTGTCTGTTGCTCTCAAATAAATAAACAAAAAAATTAAAAAAAAAACAGAAATAGGAAGAGAGGGGCTGGAGAGCTAGCTCAGTGGTTAAGGAACGTGGGGAGTCCCCCAAACTCTCACCACTGCCAGCTTGGCCATGCACACAGGAAGGGCTGTGTTGACATGCTGAGAGCATCAGAATCAAAGATGTAGCCGACCGAACCCTGCTTCATGCTTTACTCACTAAAACACACCAGCGGGTCCCGGCTTCCTCCGGGGCCGTTGCGATGGCCTTATTCATAAAGCGACCCCAGCAGGGTGTGCTGTGACGAAAAGCAGAACATTTGCACCTGCTATGCAAATTCTAGGAACTGCGCACCTGTGTCTTTTTCATGTTTGCATTAGCATGGATTAATTCCGCTTGGTAGTGTCATTAGGACATTCTCATATATGTACATAACGTATTTTGGTCTATTTCACCCCCTGGTACCCTCTCTTGTCCCCCTCCCCCAGATTGGGCTCTATAGTGAGTTCCAGGCTAGTTTAGGTTGTGAGTGAGACCTTGTCTCAAAAAAAAAAAACTAGGACTACTAGGACTGAGGAGATTGCGCAGTGGTTAAAAGCGCTTGCTTGCAAAGCCTGCTGGCCCAGGTTCGATTCCCCAGAACCCACATAAAGCCAGATGCACAAAGTGGTGCATGCATCTGGAATTCATCTGCAGCTGCAAGAGGCCTTGGCATGACCATACTCACTCTGTCTCTATCTTTTTCTGTCTGTTTGTAAATAAATGAATATTAAAAAAAAAAAAACTAAATGACACCAAAAAAGCAGAAGCCACACCCCTGGCTTCTTAGCAGAGCCGTGCAGTGAAGGGTGTCGCCGCTGGGGTCTCCTCCGGCCCCCGTCTCAGAAGAGCTGGCTCTGCTTGGTCACGGCAAGAGGCGCTGAGACCCTTGAAGCTGACCTATGTTCTGCCTCCCACCAAAGCTACACTCCAGACTGAGGGAAGGGGAGGAGAGGGGAATGCTCATCGCCAGGGGAAATAGGAGTTTTCACTCAAGGACACCACCAACTTAACCATTTATGGTCACAGCCTGTGATGACTCGCAGCCCACGACTTCTCCCTTGAATGTTTAAAGCTAATGCTTTCTTCAGATCATTTTGTTAATTGAAAACTGGTCTCGGGTTTGGTCGCTTTCCCTCCCACGAGTCAGCAGCTTTAGGAATACAATTGGCCTCGCCCTTGGACCGAGATGAAGAGCGAAGCTCCCTTGATTGAGACTGGATGACCCCCAAGCGTGCCGTCCTCGCTGCGAGTCCTTCCAAGTGTCTGTCCCTGCCAGTAAATCAGCCATTGACAACAAGTTGGTTTTTTTTTTTTTTTCCCCAGCTTTTCATGGAAAATTGCACAATAGCTGTTCAGTGAGCCGGGTGTGGTGGTGCGTGCTTGTGGTCCCACCACACTGGAGAAGTAAAGCCAGGGGGACCAGAAGTTCAAGAGCATCCTTGGTTCACACCGCTCTGAGCCCAGGCTGCTCAGCGTATAGGATTGTCCCAGCCACAGCTGCTGGCCTAGGGGTGATCACGTCTCCCTAATGACAGCGCCGTGGGGCTGCTTTGTACCCACGGCAGAGCTCTCCACAGATGCAAACAAGGACGCAGGTGCCCCACGTGCTGTGTCGCCAGCTGTGTTGTAACTAACCACAGACTGCGACTGGAGATCAAGACCAACATTCAAGGAAGAAAAGAACTAAAATTCTCACAGCGAAACAATGTCAGAGCACGGTTGAACCGTTGAACCGTTGAACCATACCTCAGTTTCACTTTAACTTAGTGAAGGGGTTGACGACTCTCCCTGAAAACCAGAGGGAACTAAAGAGTTAATAACTGTCCCTACCACTACAAGACCTTCAAGGCCAGACACCTCCCCTGACTGATTTAGCTCAAATGGCCTTGAAGGACCAGAAGCCCTCTGAGTGTCCTTCCTTAGACAGTCCTGGCTGAAGAAGACTATTCTGAACAAGGACACACACAGCTACAAGTTCCTTATCAGCTGCACCTGGTCCAGCCTGTTTCTCAGGATCCTCCTTATGAGCTTGAACCCCAGCCTGGCCCAGTGCTTCGGCCTCCATCCCACAGGAAGGCTGCTGCCCCTCGCTGCACCTCCCAATAAACGGTCTGTCTATAGAGACCAAGCCCGGCACTCTCTTTCGCTTTCCTCTTATACCATCCTTACACTTAAAAAGGGTTCTATGAAACAGCCAGGCGTGGTGGCGCACGCCTTTCATCCCAGCACTCGGGAGGCAGAGGTAGGAGGATTGCTGTGAGTTCGAGGCCACCCTGAGACTCCATAGTGAATTCCAGGTCAGCCTGAGCTAGAGTGAGACCCTAGCTTAAAAAACAAACAACAACAACAAAAGGTTTATATGGGCTTCAAAATGTTCTTTCTTACATGGGGCTAGAGAGATGGCTCAGCGGCTCAAGGTACTTGTTTGCAAAGCCTGACGGCCTGGGTTCAGTTCCCCAGTACCCACATAGATGCCAGATGCACCAACGCGCACCCGAGGCTCAAGCTTCTGCTACAGCATCTCACAGCCAGCCTGGCCACCTTGCTTTCTTGCCATGATGGACTATAGCCTCAAGCCAGGGGCAGAATAAACCGTCTTCCCTTAAGTTTCTTTTTTCTTTTTAATTTTTGTTGTTGTTATTATTTTTATTTATTTATTTCAGAGCAACAGACAGAGAGAGAAAGAGGCAGATAGAGAGAGGGAGAGAGAATGGGCACACCAGGGCCTCCAACCACTGCAAACGAACTCCAGACGCGTGCGCCCCCTTGTGCATCTGGCTAACGTGGGTCTTGGAGAATCGAGCCTTGAACCGGGGTCCTCAGGCATTACAGGCAAGCGCTTAACTGCTAAGCCATCTCTCCAGCCCCTCTTAAGTTTCTTTTGACAGGTATCTTGTCACTGCAGTGAGAAAGTAACCAACACGCCAGCATGGTGTTCCATGTATTTTTTAAAAATATTTTTTTAGCCAGGCGTGGTGGCGCACACCTTTAATCCCAGCATCCAGGAGGCAGAGGTAAGAGGATCACCATGAGTCTGAGGCCAGCCTGAGATTACATAGTGAATTCCAGGTCAGCCTGAACTAGAGTGAGACCCTACCCGGAACCACTTCCCCCCATAAAAAATTTTATTTATTTATGTGAGAGAGTGAGAGTATGGGTACACCCAGTGTCTTCTGCCACTGCCAATGAATTCCAGACACATGTACCACTTTGTGCATCTGGCTTTACCTGGGTGCTGGGGGATTGAACCCAGGACATTAGGTTTTGCAAGCAAGTGCCTTTAACCACTGAGTCATCTTCTTAGCCCATTCCATGTATTTTTGCTTCTCACTGAGACAATCATTTCACAGCAAATGGAGCATGGAGATGGCTTGTACGAGTGGGGTTCACCAGCTGAGACCGGATCTCATGTATCCCAGGCTGGCCTCAAACTCACCGTGTAGCTGAGACAGGCCTTGGACTCCTGATCCTTCTGCCTCCACCACTCAAGGGCTTAGATTACAAGCATGGGCCACCATGGGCTTCTCAAATTTATTGATCTTGCATGTCCTAGAGGCAGCATGGGGAGCAGGGGTACCTGAGTTCAGATCCCCAGCACCCGCGTAAATGCTGGGTGGGCTTGGCGGCCCACCTGTAAGCCCAGCACTGGGGAGACAGGGAGAAGTACCCCCAGGGCAGGCTGGCTGGCTGGCTGGACTAGCTGAATCTGTGAGCTGTGGGCTCACGAGACAGACTCTGCCTCTGTAAACAAGTTGGAGAGCAACTGAGGAAGACATCCACAGTCAACCTCTGGCCTGCACATGGATGTACACACGTGTGCACATGCACCCACATACAAGTGCTCCCACACACATATGAACACACATGTATACATGCATGAGTAATGCACATGCAAAACCAAACCAAAAGAAAGGAAAGAAGAAGGAAGGTATTATTCAAAGCTCCCCATGTTTTCCCCAAACGTTTCACATCCCGAATCTCTCTTGCCAGCTATTCCCAATCCGAGAGCTCTTTTTCTTCAACATCCTGGTCTGATTTCGTCTTGGATTAGTAAAAGTTTATGGCTAAAACCAACTCAAAAAAAAAAAAGGGCTGTTCCGGTTCGGTCCTCGGAGCTGGTGTCCTGGGCTGGGACTGGCGGGGTACGTGACCAAGCCAGAGGGGCGAGGCCGCAGTTATGCCCCGGTGTTATGAGGACAGGCCTGAGGACGCGGCGGGCACGGGCGTGAAGGAGGACCTGGGCGCGTGTCTGCTGCAGTCCCACTGTGTGCTCTTGGAAGGAAAATCTCCTCGGCAGTGTTTGAAGGAAGGGAACTGCAGAGCTTTGCAGTATTCATTTCTTGAATGTAAAAGATCAGTGTTGGATGCCAGATCAAGATTCAGAGGAAGAAAAGGATATTGATATCATTATATTAAAAGCAAGATGAATAGCAATGCAGGGCTTTCCCTGGTCACTAACAGAAAAGCCAAAATAGGAAACGTGATTTTGCTGCATGTTTGGTGGGACTGGTTTTTCTCTCCATAGAACACTGAAGAAAATGGATAAAACATTTTGTTGAAATTTTTTTAGAAGATAAACTTAATTGAAATCTATGGGCTGAGAACTTAAAGTGTTTTGAAAATTGTTCAAAAGCACAAAGAAGGGCTGGAGAGATGGCTTAGTGGTTAAGGCGCTTGCCTCTGAAGCTTGAGGACCTAGGTTCAATTCCCCAGTACCCACGTAAGCCAGATGCAAGGTGGCACATGCATCAGGAGTTCATTTGCAGTGGCTGCAGGCCCTGGCGCGCCCATTCTCTATCTGCCTCTCTGTCTCTCTCGCTCTGCCTCTTTCTTTCGCAAATCAATAAATAAAAAGCACAAAGAATGGAAAGATGGTTATTTTCAATCATGACTTTCAATCACAGTCTGTATTAGAAGGCCATGAATGGGACTTGACTGACGGGACATGGAGACTATTGTCAGGGCTCCTCCATCTCTTGGTGGTTTTCTGTTTGTTGCTTTCGTGTCTAGGCTGGGTCGCTATTCATTTCCAAAAAGGAGAACATGAACCTCCCTTTCCAGCATCCACAAATCCAGTCACACTGAAGGACTCTGTTGTTCCCTGGATCACCTGCTCTTGCTTCAGACCCTTGTGATCTTGGCCAAGTTTGGGTTTTATGTGACAACTCTCATCAGAATCACATTGGATTCAATCAATTGGATTTGGAACAAGCACCAGACCAACAGATGTTCACTGTGAACAGCAAACATGCAGGTGAAAACAGTTTAGAATCACAGTAATTTTATTTTGATTACAACCCAGTTGAGAGTCAAGTAGGAATCCAAGTTTCCAACTGGATTTTTGCAGTGAAGAACAATGAAGAATCATTGGTTTAGTTTTCATGCTTTCATTGGAGCTAAATCAAAGAATTGTGAAGTTCACTTGTTATTGTAAATGTCACTTCAAATGGTGAGAATTCCCCAGGGTATCAGTGGGGTCTGGGGTGTATATTGTTCCACTAGGAAGGGGAAGTTGGTGACTAGTCAGCACTATTGCATAACTTACTTAAGTGCATGAACATGTTTTGTGTGTGATGTTTAGGATCAAACCCAGGACCATGTGCATATTAGGCAAACCAAATGTTCTCCCACTGAACCACACCTTCCTTAAGAGCTAAAACTTGTATTAAAAGCAATTCTGACAAAAAAAAAAAAAAAAGCCTGCCTTGGGGGCTGGAGAGATGGCTTAGCAGTTAAGGTGCTTGCCTGTGAAGGCTCAGGACCCAGGTTCAATTCTCCATAACCCATGTAAGCCAAATGCACAAGGTGGTGCATGTGTCTGGAGTTTGTTTGCAATGGCTAGATGCCCTGGCATGCCCATATTCTCCGTGTGTGTGTGTGTGTGTGTGTGTGTGTGTGTGTGTGTGTGTGTCTATCTATGTATCTCTCTCTCTCAAATAAATAAATAAAACATTACAATAAAAGCACTTGCTGAGAACCCTGATTGCCCAGGCTTGGTTCCCCAGTACGTAAAGCTCGATGCATAGAGTGACACACATGTGTCTTGAGTTCATTTACAATGCCAAGAGGCCTCGATGCACCCATACTCACTCTCTCTACTTGTCTATTTCTTTCTGTCTCAAATAAATTTTAAAAAATATTTTTTAAATGCTATAAAGCTGGGCATGGTGGCGCACGCTGTTAATCTCAGCATTCCAGAGGCTGAGGTAGGAGGATCACTGTGAGTTCAAGGCCAGCCTGGGGCTACAGAGTGAGTTCCAGGTCAGCCTGGGCTAAAGTGAGACCCTACCTCGAAAAAACTAAAACAACCACCCCCCCCCAAAAAAAATGCCATGAAGAAATCCAACTAAGCATTGTGCTGCACTCAACTGTTAACTTATGTGAGGGTTTCGGAGAATTACTGGACGTGTTACAAATAAAACAGTTAAAACCACAAAAAAATTTTTTAAAGCATAAAACATTTTTATTTTCAAATGAAAATAAAGTGAAATGGATTGTTTGGTATATAGTTTTGTGAATTCTAACACATATATATTTATTTATGTAACCACAACCAGCATTTCTAACTTAATGTTCTTCATATACCTGCAAAATTATGAAAATGATGTCACTTTACTCGAATTCTTTTGTTTGTACATCCCTGAGCAGCTAAAGAATTGTGTCATCCTTCCAGGTACCAGTGCTGAGCAGGACGTGGTCATAGAGCAAGCAGAGCCCTATAATTTCAATGTGTGTATAGGCTTAGTGCTCAAAGCAAATTAATGGTGGCTTACCTGTTGCATATCTATATTTCCTTTAAAGCTCGAATGTTTTCTCCTCAGAAGTCTTCTTTGTGTCACTTCTATGTCTTATGCTTATGATTTTGCTGCCTTTTCATCCTATACTGCAAGTTCCTGGTCCCTGAAAGGATACTTAATTGGATAAAGCAACCGGACTCCAGGCAAATTTGTGAATATAAATTTACGCATAAAAAGCAGAGAAGCCGGGCGTGGTGGCGCACGCCTTTAATCCCAGCACTCAGGAGGGAGAGGTAGGAGGATCACTGTGAGTTTGAGGTCACACTGAGACTACATAGTGAATCTGGTCAGTCTGGACCAGAGTGAAACCCTACCTTGAAAAAACCAAAAAGAGAAAAGAGTAATAATAAAGGAGAGAAAAGTTTGTAAAAGTGACAATAAAAATTCTAATGGGGCTGGAGAGATGGCTTAGCAGTTAAGGTGCTTGTCTAGAAAGCCAAAGGATCCAGGTTCGATTTCCCAGGACCCACATAAACCAGATGCACAAGGTGGCGCATGCGTCTGGAGTTCGTTTGCAGTGGCTGGAGGCCCTAGTGTGCCCATTTTCTCCCTCCCTCCCTCCCTCCCTCTCTCTCTCTCTCCCCCCCCTCTGCCTCTTTCTTTCTCTCAAATAAATAAAAACAAAAATGTTTTTTAAAAATTAAAAAATGTTCTAATGGAAGGTAACAATTTCTTATTCAACTCACTATACAATTTCTTGCTTATGATCTAGACAAACATAATTTCAAACAATTCAGTTTTTTTTAATGCTTTCACACACATGGCAATTTCAGCTTTGCTTCATGCTGTCTTTTCTGGAACTGGATCAAACATGCCTCTTTAGAGAAATTCCTCCTGACTAGAAAGATTGTGTGTGTATGTACGTATGAATGGCTGATGCTGGGTTTCTCAATGTAACTCATGCTGGCCTAGAATTCATTATGTAGCCCAGGTTGGTCTCAAAACCAACAACTCTGCTGCCTGAGCGCAGGGGTGAGAGGTGTCATGTTTTGCTTAGCTTGCTGCTTTTGAATTCCTCTAGGTCATATAGCAAACTGTTGCTAGGGACATTTTCATAAGAATATACTTTAGCTGTCCAACTTTATTAACAGTAAGCTCCTTAAGGAATAGGAATGCTCCTCATACCATTTTCTTTCTTTCTTTCTTTCTTTCTTTCTTTCTTTCTTTCTTTCTTTCTTTCTTTTTTAAGAGAGGGAGAGCAATAGGGAGAGACAAGAGATAGAGAATTGGCATGCCAGGGCCTCAGCCACTGCAGTCCAACTCCAGATGCTTGCGCCATCTAGTGGGCATGTGCCACTTTACACTTACCTCACCTTTGTGAATCTGGCTTATGTGGGATCTGGAGAGTTGAACGTGGGTACTTAGGCTTCACAGGCAAGCGCCTTAACCACTAAGCCATCTCTCCAGCCCTCCTCATACCACTTTAAATGTTAACTTTGAAATAACAAAATTACAGTTATTAAGCACCCATACTCTGAACTATATACTCAGAAAATGACTGAATCAAGTTAAACAACACAAGTTTAATCATCATTTTTTATGACCAAGTATCACATCTTTTAACCTTAGACTGGGTGGAGTTGCTGTGCAATGTACTGACAGCACTGTTGATGATATCTCAGTAATGCATTCTTTTTGTTTTTCATCTGGGCTGTCACTATGCATTACTGTAAAAAGCACTTATTATTAGATAACTGGCCCAACCTGTCTAGTTTCAATGTAGTTATGAAATAGTAACTGGCTTTGTAAACAGTGTGTCAAGTTACTGCATTTTCTTTTAGATAGCATTATTTTAAAAGTAGACATCAAAGTGTGCTCATAATAGAAATTAAAACCTGAAGACTTCTCATGTAACTGTTGAGATCTTCCTAATGTCATAAACCTGGCAGACACTTAAAGAAACCCTTACCAGACTTCCGGGTAAGATGACGGCACAGGAGTCACACCAAACCAGCCTAGGGAGGGATTTAAGCAAAACCACAGCAAAATACACTTTTCTTCTGAAAAGTGAAGGTGTATAGGCTTTTATCAGCCACAGCAGAAAGGCAGGAGAGACCAAGATCTACCAGAAAGGAGAAAACCAGCCGGAATCCCAAGGAGGTTCCGTGTACCGTGTGGCCACCGGGCCTGGCAGCCAGCTGCAGAGGAAGGGCCAAATGAGGGGATTTTCCAACCTCAGCAGACGTGAAGGGGAGATGGCGGAGATCAGCTGAGGAGCTGCTGAAAGGGACACAGGCGGGACCGGCTAAGCAGTTCCATACAACTCCAGGCTTCCTGCGCTCTCTCATCTCCCAACTTTCAAAACCACCAACCTCCAGAGAACACATTCAGCCCCCGGTGGCAGGGCACCCAGCACAGCTGATCAGAGCACCAGCCCCACAGCACGACACGGAGGGATCGAGGTGGGCACGCAGCATTGGTGAGATTGGAAGCCACCCCAAAAGGTAATGAGGCCGACTGACAAGAAAACAGGTACATGGGCCTGCACTGGAATAATCTCGGTTTCCAGGACTGGAATAATCTCTCTCTTTCCATGTCAGGGCAGGTTATGGGTTATGGCTTTATCATTTTCAATTAAGCTGTATCTGGGGGTGACTATTGTTGCTTTTGATGCTTTCAGATTCATAGGGCCTTTGTCTTTTTCTTCTGTCGTTATTGAGGGCAGTGTCTGATTCAGATTCAGGCTGTCTAGGAATCCAGTTCAGAACAGAAATCTCAACCTCTCAGAAGACAGGATTAAGGGTGTAGAGCAACACACACCCTTAGGGATTTTTGGCTCTATAATTCTATCTGTTTGTTTTAATCCCCACACGTGCTGGTTTTTATTGAGTGTTTATATTGCTCAGTTGATTTTAGAATTTTGCCAGTAAATTGCTCCTCCCAGCCCACTAGAATACTTGAATAGCAGGCAAACTCAGCACCTAGGATTACTTCTGTGGTTGGATTGGAGTACAAGGGTTACACTTGGCATCTTAAACTCCTACTCTGAAGGTACATAAAGTTGGATTTCCAAGTCTAAGAGCACTGCTGTTAATTAGAAAACCCAAGCATCAAATAAATTCAGGATGCAAAAGTCACTACATTATAATACAAGAAACACAAAGAATCAAGACAATACAACCCCACCAAAAATTATAAATCAATCAGAAATGACCCCAAATGAGACTGTTTTAGATGAAATGCCTGACAAAGATTTCAAATAAATGATTTTATATATGTTCAAAGAAATCAAAGAAGAAAACAAAGGAATTAAAGAAGAAAACAAACTCCTGAAGGAATTCCAAGAGAACACAGGAAACCAGCTTAATGAAATAATGAGGTCATTACAAGACATGAGTGAGGAAATATAAAGACTGAAGAAAAGCTAGGTGAAATTCTAGCACTGAAAAACACAGTTAGTCAAATAAAAAAAAAACTCTGTGTAGGGCTGGAGAGATGGCTTAGTGGTTAAGGCACTTGCCTGCAAAGACAAAGGACCTTGGTTCAATTCCCCAGGACCCACATAAGCCTGATGCACAAGGTGCTGCATGCATCTGGAGTTCATTCGCAATGGCTGGAGACCCTGACTTGCCCATTCTCCCTCCTTCTCTCTCTGCTAAATAAATAAAAATAATATATATTTTTAAAAACCCTGGGGAAAGTCTCACCAGTAGAATGAATGGAGGAGAGAACAGAATATCTAAACTAGAAGACCAGGTGGCAAATCAAATACAGTCCAACAAAGAGAAAGATATGCTAATAGGATGGTATGAATGGGAATTTCAAGATATTTGGGACACTATGAAAGATCAAATATAAGAATTAAGGGTATAGTAGAAGGAGAAGAATTTCAATCCAAAGGCATAGTAGGTGTTTTCAACAGAATCATAGAAGAAAATTTTCCCCAGATTGGGAAAAAAATGCCAATGCAGATACAGGAATCCTTTAGAACAGCAAACAGACAAAACCTGGAAAGAACATCTCCTCGCCATGTTATAATTAAACTACCAAACACACAAACCAAAGAAAACATATTGAAAGCAGTTAGAGAACAAAAGCAAGTTACCTGTGAAGGCAAGCCCATTAGGATAACAGCAGATTACGCAACACAAACTTTAAAAGCAGAATATACATTTTTTCTCAGCAGCACATGGAACATTCTCCAAAATAGACCATATATTAGGACACAAAGCAAATCTTAATAAATACAGGAAAATTGAAATAATCCCTTGTACTCTATGTGATCACAGTGGGATTAAACTACAAATCAGCAACAAGAAAAACTATAGAGCATACACAAATTCATGGAGACTAAACAGTACACTATTGAATGGTTAATGGGTCATAGAAGAAATCAAAAAGGAAATCAATAAATTCATGGAATCAAATGATGATGAGAATACAACATACCAAAACCTTTGAGACACAATGAAAGCAATCCTAAGAGGGAAGTTTATAGCTCTAAGTGCATATATTAAGAAATTAGAGACTTCACAAATAAAAAATGTAATGCTTCACATTAAGGCCTTGAAAAAAGAACAAGGCAAACCAAAAATGAGTAGATGGGAAGAAATAATAAAGATTAGGGCAGAAATTAATTAAATAGAAATGAAAAAAAAATAATCCAAAGACTCACTGAAACAAAGAGTTGGCTCTTTGGAAGGATAAACAAGATTGATAAACTCTTAGCAAATCTGACCAGAAGAAAGAGAAAAGAGACAAAAATTAATAAAATTACAGAAGAACAAGGCACCATTACAACAGATACTGAAGAAATTCAGAAAATCTTGAAGATATACTTTAAGAATATAAATGCCTCTAAGTTTGAAAATCTGAAAGAAATGGATGATTTCCTTGATTCATATGACCTACCAAAATTAAATCAAGATAAGATAAACCATTTAAATAGACCTATAATAAGTACAGAGGCTCAAGCAGTTATAAAAAGTCTCCCAACTAAAAAAGTACAGGGTCAGATGGATTCTCTGGTGAATTTTGCCAGACCTTCTTGGAAGAACTAACACCATTGCTTTTCAAACTTTTCCATAAAATAGAAAAGGAAGGCATTCTACCACACTCCTTCTATGAAGCCAGCATCACTGTGTTACCCAAACCAGACAAAGATAGAACAAAAAAAAAAAATTACAGATCAATCTCCCTCATGAACATAGATGCAGCAATGCTGAACAAAATATTGGCAAACAGAATACAAGAATATATTAGAAAGATTATTTACCCTGGCCAAGTAGGCTTTATCCCAGAGAAGCAGGGATGGTTCACCATATGCAAATCAATAAATGTAATACACTATATAAATGGACTGAAGGACAAAAATCACATGATTATCTCATTAGATGCAGAAAAGACATTTGACAAAATTCAACATCCTTTCATGGTAAAAGTCCTATAGAAACTGGGACTAGAAGGAACATATGTCAACATAATAAAAGCAATTTATGACAAACCCACAGCCAACATAATACTAAATGGGGAAAAACTTGAAGCTTTTCCACTAATGTCAGGAACAAGACAAGGGTGTCCACTGTCCCCACTTTTATTTAATATAGTACTAGAAGTCTTAGCTAAAGCAATAAGGCAAGAGACACTCATAAAAGGGTTACAAATTGGAAAGGAAGAGATCAAGTTGTCATTATTTGCAGATGATATGATTCTATACATAAAGGATCCTAAAGACTCTACCAGCAAACTGTTAGAGTGGATAAACACTTTTAGCAATGTAGCAAGATACAAAATAAACACACAGAAATCAGTAGCCTTCCTATATACTAACAACAAACATGCAGAGGATGAAATCAGGGAAGCTCTTCCATTCACAATTGCCTGAAAAAAAATAATAAAGTACCTTGGAATAAACCTAATCAAGGAAGTAAAGGATCTGTACAATGCGAACTTTAAAACACTCAAGGGAGAAAATGTAGAAGGCACTAGGAAATGGAAAGACATCCCTTGTTCTTCGATCAGAAGAATCAATATTGTGAAAATGGCAATCTTGCCAAAAGCAATCTACACATTTAATGCAATCCTCATTAAAATTCCAATGGCATTCTTCACGGAAATAGAAAAAAAAAACAATCCTAAAATTCATTTGGAAGCACAAAAGATCTTGAATATCTAAAACAATTTTTTGAGCAACAAAAATAAGGCTGCTGGTATCACCATACCCAATTTAAGCTATATTACAAAGCCATAGTAACAAAAACAGCATGGTACTGGTATAAAGACAAACACATAGATCAATGGAAGAGAATAGAGGACCCAGATGTTAATCCAGGCAACCATAGCCATCTGAGCTTTGATTAAAATGCCAAAAATATTCATTGGAAAAAAGACAGCTTCTTTAACAAGTGGTGCTGGGAAAACTGGATATCTATATGTAGAAGGATGAAAATAGATCCTTGTCTTTCCATGCACAAGAATCAATTCCAAATGGATCAGGGACCTTAATATCAGAACTGAAGCTCTGAAACTGCTAGGGGAAAAAGTAGAGGAACCCTTCAACATATTGGCATAGGTAATGACTTTCTGAATATAACCCCAATATAAATAAAATAAAATAAAAATGGAAATAAAACTACTAATCAACCACTGGGATCTCATGAAATTACAAAGCTTTTGTACAGCAAAGGACACTGTGAATAGAGCAAAGAAACAACCTACAGAATGGGAGAAAATCTTTTCCAGCTGCACATGTGACAGAGGATTAATATCCAGAATATACAAAGAACTCAAAAAACAAAAAAAGAAAGAAAGAAAGAGAGGAAGGAAGGAAGGAAGGGAGGAAGGAAGGAAGGAAGGGAGGAGGAAGGAAGGAAGGAAGGAAGGAAGGAAGGAAGGAAGGAAGGAAGGAAAGAAGAAAGGAAAAAAAAGGAAGAAAGAAAACAACCCAATTAAAAAATGGGCTATGGAACTAAATAGAGAGTTCTCAAAAGAAGAGATACGGAGGGCATATAAACACCTGAAACAGTGTTCTACATCCCTAGCCATCAAGGAAATGCAAATTAAAACTACTTTGTGATTTCATCTCACTCCTGTTAGAATGGCAATGGCTACCATCATGAAAACAAATGACGATAATTTTTGGCGAGGATGTGGAAAATGGGAACCCTTCTACACTGTTGGTGGGAATATAATCTGGTACAGCCATTGTGGAAATCAATGTGGAGGTTCTTGAGACAGCTAAAAATAGATTTACCATATGATCCAGCTATAGCACTCCAAGGCATATATCCTAATGACTCTTCTCACTACCTTAGACTTGCACAACCATGTTTATTGCTGCTCTATCCACAATAGCTGGGAAATGGAACCAGCCTAGATGCCCATCCACAGATGAATGGATAATAAAGGTATGGTACATTTACACAATGGAGTTCTACTCAGTGGTAAAGAAAAATGAAACTCTCAAGGAAATGGATGGATTTGGAAAGGATTATACCAAGTGAGGTAACCCAGGCCCAGAAAGCCAGGTGTTGCATGTTCTCTCTCATATGTGGATCCTCGCTACAAATGTGTAGACTTGTGTGTGAGCTGGAACCAAAAATCGGTAGCAGAGGCCCATAGCTAGAAAAAGGCTATGAGGGAGGGAGGAGAGGGAAGGACTTAATTGGATGGTATTGTATATATGTAAGTAGAAGAATATATTACAGGGGGTGGAATAGCCTAAGCGAGGCCAGGGGAACAGATTGTGTAAAAGAAGGGTGGGGGTGGGAAGGTCAATCAAAATTCAAGATATTGTGAATAAGACACATGAAAGCCTACTTTTTTGGATAATGGCAGATCCAGAAGCCATAGATTGTTACTAGAAAATTTTCAGTGCAGGGATAGGATACCTTCCAGTGAACTGTTGGCCAGGGAGGTCCCTGTTGCCTCCAAAACAATACAGGCTATTGCCAAGGCCCTTGGTTTCCTATGAGAAATAGATGGTAAGACCCTATTGCTGAAGACTTCACATGCGTGGGTGGCAAAGTCACTGAGAAGTCAAGCTGAAAACCTCCTCCCTGTAGACCAGACAACTGAAAGCAAGAAAAAGCCACACTGTATGCAGGCCTATGAGAGACAGAAGTCATCAACGGTGAAAACAGTGGACACTGGGAGCCTCAAGTGTGGCCAGCCAGGCCAAATGACCAAACTGGTGCAACAGTGGCATGTCTGCTCTGGGGGAAACCAACTGCTGTCTAATTGGACTGAAGGCCTGCTCTGTGGGAGGGAATACATGCCTGGTACTGAAAACCTAATCAAAACCCTATGGGAGGAAAGGTCATGAGCCTTAGGGGTATAAAACCTGCTCTTGTCTGGCTAAATGCATATATTATTCTCACCAAACTGCCCAGTAAGCACTACTGTTCATATTCACATATTAATGTTACTCTCACTTTTGGTTAGAGAAGCTTCTCTTTTCAGATGGCGGTTACCACTGGGATGACCCAAAAGGCTACATAGTGCTGAGAAGAAGGGATGAAGGAGTGCCCAGCACTGAAATATCTCTATCACACCCTCCAAGGCTCAGGGTCCATTGTGGAAGAGGTGGCTGAAAGAATGTAAGAGCCAAAGGAAGGGTACCACTCCTTACAGTGCAACTGTCCAGACAGAAATTGGCCTCAATATCCACAACCTCGCAGTGCCTTCACAAGACCCTCATAATAATAGAAAAAGGTGATGACATCAAAATAAAAGAGAGACTAACGGAGAGAGGGAGGGGATATGATGGACAGTGAAGTTGTGAAGAGGAAAGTGGGGTAGGGGAGGGAATTATCATGGTTAAAAGTTTGTAAGGATAGAAGTTGTTAATAAGAAAATTATACACAAAGAAAGAAAGAAAGAAAGAAAGAAAGAAAGAAAGAAAGAAAGAAAGAAAGAAGAAAGAAAGAAAGAAAGAAAGAAAGAAAGAAAGGAAGGAAGGAAGAAAGAAAGGAAGGAAGAAAGAAAGAAGGACACTGTTACCAAATCCGGGCATGGTGACACGCACCTTTAATGCCAGCACTCGGGAGGCAGAGGTAGGAGGATTGCTGTGAGTTTGAGGCCACCCTGAGACCACATAGTAAATTCCAGGACAGCCTGAGCTACAGTGAGACCCTACCTGGGAAGATGAAAAAAAAAAACCAAACTGTTAGCAAAAATATTTTCCGTATGTAAATAAATCCTTGTAAAAGAATAATAAGAATTATTCTTAAATTAAACATTATACACTAACCTAAATCCTTCACTCTGTAGTCATTCATGTCTGCTATGGCTCTCTTCTCGTGGGGTCTTATAGGACCTTCTCAAAAAATATTTTATTTTTATTTATTTATTTATTTGACAGAGAGAAAGAGGGAGAGAGAGAGAGAGAGAATGGGCATGCCAGGGCTCCAGCCACTGCAAACAAACTCCAGACACATGCGCCCCCTTGTGCATCTGGTTTATGTGGGTCTTGGGATTCAAACCTGGGTCCTTTGGCTTTGCAGACAAACGCCTTAATGCTAAGCCATCCCTCCAGCCCAGGACCTTTTTTTTTTTTCCTAATACAGGAAATTGGTGGGCTGGTGGGGGCGGGAGCGGAAGTGAAAGACTCTTTGCATACATTCTATCTGTACCTTAAATTAATTTACTACCAAATTGAGAAACTACCACCTGTGGTTTCTGGAAAGGTTAAAAAACTATTTTTTTAAGGTGCCTTGGATTTAAAAAGTGTGGCTCAAGGCAGAGGTAGGAGGATCACCGTGAGTTCGAGGCCACCCTGAGACTTCATAGTGAATTCCAGGTCAGCCTGGGCTAGAGCCAGACCCTACCTCTAAAAACAAAAAAAAATAAATAAATAAATAATAAAAATGTAGCTCAATTGCAGCAGGTCCTGGCTACAATCCCCAGTGTCCAAAAAAAAAAAAATGCTTCCTTATTTTCTGTCAGTCATTTGCGTTCTTGACAAGGAACTTTCACCAAGAAGGAAGCAGATAGTGTCTTCCTGCCACTCTGGCTGAGCAAAAGAAAACCCAGTATTTTGAGAGTTTTATACGCATTGGTCACTGGGCGGCAGTCTTGAGCCGTACAAGAAGCCAACCCGCAGGAGGAGGTGATGTACGGGGAAGTAGTAAAGCATCAAAGACCGACCGCGGAACTTAAGTAAAAGGAATACTAGCGGAGCAGATAGAGAAGGCGTCACAGGGGCTGGAGAGATAGCTTAGCGGTTAAGCCCTTGCTTGTGAAGCCTAAGGACACCGGTTCCAGGCTTGATGCCCCAGGAACCGCGTTAGCAAGATGCGCAAGGGGTCGCATGTGTCTGGAATTTGTTTGAAGTGGCTGGAGGCCTTAGCGCACACCCATTCTCTCTGCCTGTTTCTCTGTCTGTCGTTCTCAAATAAATAAATTAAAATGAACAAAAAATTTAAGAAAAAGAAGGCATCATACGTTTGGTCTATATCTTCTCAGGGTGCTTAGGTAAAACTGGTCTCTGCTTAATCAGTTATCACTAAGACAATAATTTTTTTTCATTTATTTTAGAGACAGAGAGAGAAGGAGGCAGATAGAGATGGACAGAATGGGTGCACCAGGACCTCCAGCTGCAAACGAACGCCAGATGCATGAGCCACCCTGTGCATCTGGCTTTATGTGGGTCCTGGGGGATCAAACCCCTGTTCTTAGGCTTTGTGGGCAAGCTCCTTAACCACTGAGTCATGTCTCCAAATCCCCACGGGCTATCTTTCCAAGGTGACTCTGCCCATGGGCCACTTGCTCCTACTCTCTGCCCTTGTCACCAGGACTTCAAATAACTTACCAGAACGAAGCCGGATGTGGTGGCGCACGCCTTTAATCCCAGCACTGGGGAGGCAGAGGAAGGAGGATCTCTGTGAGTTCGAGGCCAGCCAGAGACTACATAGTGAATTCCAGGTCAGCCTGGTCTACAGCGAGACCCTACCTTGAGAAACCAAAAAAGAAAGAAATAAAAATTAAAAATAATTTTTAAAAAACACACCGGACCGGACCCTGGCTTCCTTTCCAAACCCCAGGTTCGGGTTAACTCTAGTGTCTCCCTTCCCTGCTTCTACGGCCCTGTGAATTGGTGAGAACTGGTGTCTTCACAAGGGCGATGTCTTGAGGGACTCTGTGTTCAG
Source organism: Dipus sagitta (assembly GCA_036346955.1). NCBI lineage: Eukaryota > Metazoa > Chordata > Mammalia > Rodentia > Dipodidae > Dipus > Dipus sagitta. The sequence continues at coordinate 2,714,379 of CM070782.1, read as the reverse complement.
CTTGCCCGTGCTTGTCCCTGCTTACCAACAGCCTCTTTCTCTCTCTCTCTCTCTCTCTCTCTCTTTCTCCCTCCCTCCCCACCTAGTGTCTATACCGTCTCTCTGGCGGGCTGGCTGGCTGTCTCTCTCTCTAACAATTGGTCTTGCTTCTACAGATATCTTTGAGTCTACAAAGTCTCACATTCTCACTTTTCCATCTTGCGGGGCACATCTCCTGCTCCCACACTTCATTCTTTCTTCAGTTACTGCCCTCAGTCCCTTCGGTGCCCCCAGCTCCTTGCTCCCTAACACTGTGGAGAAAAACGGAATTCTCTCATGAAAATTCCACTTGGCGATTTCTTCGTATTTAATTTAAAAGAGAGAGAGAGAGTGTGGGCACGCCAGGGTCTCTTGCCACCGGAACAAACTCCAGATGCATGTGTCACTCTGTGCATCTGGCTTTACGTAGGTACTGGGGAATTGAACCCTGGCCAACAGGCTTTTCAAGCAAGTGTGTTTAACCACATCCCCCCAGCCCCCTCTCCCACACTTGGTGATTTCTGAGAAAAGTATGCCGGTAAGCTCATGGAAGGTAAAGGTGAGAACCTGAGTGTTCGTGGGAAAATGTTAGTCTTAGAACCTGCCCACCGCATGGAGCCTGCCGGTCAGCACCTCCCCCGAATGCTTCTGAGCTGGGGCAATTTTATATTTCAAAGCCGGCAAATGAATCCACCCTCACCAAGAGTGACCACAGGGGCCCGAGATGTCTGCCCTTCCGTGAGGGGTGAAGGGAAAGACTGCATCATCCTGCAGCCTGGGCTCGGGGTCTTTCTTGACCCCACAACTGGCCTTCTGAGAACTGGGGAGTACTTGCTCCCTAGAGCCAGGCCCAGGATTTCCCCAGATAGGTGGGGGGGGGGATAGGTGGCGGGGGGAGAGAGCTGCAGCCAGCACCCATGGCATGGCCTGAACCCCAAGACCTCCATCAGCCATATCTTAACCCTGTCCCAAGCAAAACCATGAGCAAGGTCCTAGGGACATTCCGTGGATGCCTCATTGTCTCGCGGGGTGGGAACTCCCTCTGAGATGCCAAATGCCTCTCTGGGTAGATAATTGGCACTTCCAAGGGCGGAGGAACTACTGCGATTGCTCGTCATGGGGGAGGGTGGGCCTTCCTTGATCCTTAGGGTGGATTAGCAGCACGGAAGTAACCACGCGGAGGACGCCTTTGGAATCACTGCCTGCAACCCTGTGCATCTGAAACCTCCAACCCACGAGTGTTGATTGTCTTCACGATCAACCTTCTAGTTAAAAAATAGTAATAAGCCAATGTTGGTTTCTTTTATTAAATATTTTATTTCTTTATTTGCAAGCAGAGACATAGAAGAGAGACAGACAGAATGGGTGTGCCAGGGCCTCCAGGCCACTGCCAACGCATTCCAGATGCATCTGCCACTTTGTGCATCTGGCTTTACATGGGTACTGGGCGGGCTAGTGCCTTAACCGCTGAGCCATCTGTCCAGCCTAAATGTTAGTTTCTTAATATTGGAAAATATTCCATAATGCTATGAGACACTAAAAATGAGGTAAACTAGATAAGAAGTGTGTGGGATGGGCTGGAGAGATGGCTTGGCGGTTGAGTGCTTGCTTGTGAAGCCTAAGGACCCCAGGTTCGAGGCTCGATTCCCCAGGACCCACGTTAGCCAGATGCACAAGGGGGCGCACGCATCTGGAGTTCGTTTGCAGTGGCTGGAGGCCCTGGCGCACCCATTCTCTCTCTCTCTCTCTGCCTCTTTCTCTCTGTCACTCTCAAATAAATAAATGAATAAATAAAAATTAAAAAACAAAAGAAGTGTGTGGGAACTGTATCGGTCCATTTTCATGGCTTTAACTAAACACCCCAAAGGCCGAATAAAGGATAAAGAAAAGAGGATGGCCGGGGAATGGTGGCGCACGCCTTTAATCCCGGCACTCAGGAGGCAGAGGCAGGAGGATCGTCCTGAGTCCAAGGCCACCCTGAGACTCCGTAGTGAATTCCAGGTCAGCCTGAGCTAGAGTCACACCCTCCCTCAAAAGAAAAGAGGGTGTTGCAGTTAGCTTCTCGTCACTGGGACAAATACTGGACCGAAAGCCACTGATGGAGAAAGGGGTTGCTTTGGCTTATAGTCTCCGGGGGAAGCTTCAGCGTGCCAGGCCAAGGGTGGTAGACGCTGGGCATCACATCTTGCCACAGCAGCTGGCAGAAAGCAGTACAAGAGTGAGCTGAGATATTACTGGTAAGGGGAACTGGGCTACCACACCCCTAAGCTCCCCCCCAGCAACACACCTCCTCCAGCAAGGCTCCACCTGGCAAGCTGCCACCAGCTGCGATCGGGCATTCGAAACACATGAGGCTGTGCTGGGGCGGGGGCGGGGGCGATCTCATTCAAACCACCACAGCGGGGAACTTTTTTTCTCTCAGTTTTCTTTATTTTTAAAATATATTTGTGTTTTTTTTTATTTGCAAGAGAAAGAGCATGCCAGGGCCTTTTGCTACTATAAATGACCTCAGACTCATGTATCCACCACTTTGTGCCTTTGGCTTTATGTAGATACTGGGGAATCGGACTTGAGTCAGCAGCCGGCTTTGTCAGCAGTCACTTTTAACCACTGAGCCATTGCCTCAGCCCCTAGCTCTCAATCTTAGAGATGAAAAGTCCAACTAGCGTGGTGTTGGCATTGAGGGGGACGCCCCCAATCCCGGCAGTGTCATGTCACAGGCAAACGGCGTTGAGGCAGGAGTAAGAGATCACAGGGCGAAACAAGAAGCCAGAAAGAACAGAGAGAGAGGAGATTGTTCTCTCTTTTTTTCAAATATTTTACTTATTTGAGAGAGGCATGTGTATATATATATATATATATATATATATATATATATAGAGAGAGAGAGAGAGAGAGAGAGAGAGAGAGAGAATAGGTGTTCCAGGGCCTTTAGCCACTGCAAATGAACTCCAGATGCGTGCACCACCTTGTGCATCTGGCTTTAAGTGGGCTCTGGGGAACCAAACCTGGGTCCTTACGCTTCACAGGCAAGTGCCTTAAAAGTTAAGCCACCTCTTCAGCCCTCTTTTTTTTTGTTGTTGCTTGTTTGCTTCAGAGCTTGGGGTGGAACCAAGAGCCTTGCACAGGCTGCGTGAGTGCCCAGCCACTGAGTCACGCCCCCAATGCCATATTACTCTTTCATAACCATCCTCTCCAACTACCCAACCAGGGTCCCAGAGGGCAGCCTCCATCTCTCCTGGGCACCTAAGGACCTCCCACTAGGACCCACCTCCTGAAGGTTTCAGTTTTTTAACTGTGTCATACTAGGGAACCCAGCTCCCGACATGTGCAACAAACCACATCCAAGCTATAGCAGAAGCTCTGTGCTCGGTTTTTTAATTTTTTATTTGTTTGTTTTGTTTTTCAAGGTAGGGTCCCGCTCTAGCCCAGGCTGACCTCGAACTCACAGCGATCCTCCTACCTCTGCCTCCCTAGTGCTGGGATTAAAGGCGTGTGCCACCAGGCCCAAACCACGCCTGACCCCTCAGTTTTTAATTTTGAGAAATTATTCAAAAAAGTAATTTATTAAAAATAAACAAATGGGGGCTGGAGAGGTGCCTCACCCACATAAAGCCAGGTGTGTAAAGTGGCACAAGCGTCTGGAGTTCGTCTGCAGTGGGCAAGAGCCCATAGAGTGCCCATTCCACCCCCCCCCTTGCAAATAAATTTTAAACTGAAAAAAAAAAAAAAAAACAGTTGATTAGAGAGATGACTTAGCAGTTAAAGCACTTGCTTGTGAAGCCTAAGGACCTAGGTTCGATTCCCCAGGACCAATGTAAGCCAGATGCACAAGGTGGCGCATATGTCTGGAGTTCATTTGCAGTAGCTAGAAGCCCTGGCTCACCCATTCTCTCTCTCTTTCATAAATAAATAAAAATAAAAATATTTTTTAAAGAATAAGGAGGAGGAGGAAATAAACCAGCGAAGGCTAGGTATGGTGGTGTATGCCTTTAATCCCAGCACTTGGAGGCTGAGGTAGGAAGATCTCTGTGAGTTCATAAGTCAACCTGGGGCTCCAGAATGAGTTCTTGACCAGCCTGGGCCAGAGTGAGACCCTACTGCGGAAAAAAAACAAACCTATGAACAACAACAACAAAAAAAAAAAGGTGAAAATCTCATGTGTATAGATTCAGTTTGACATGAGTGCAGCCATTTTGAGCTGTAGCCACTTGCTTTTGCCCCCATAGTTTCCATATATACTTAGTTTTTCAAGGTAGGGTCCCGATCTAGCCCAGACTGACCGAGAATTTACTATGTAGCTATGTAGCCTCAGGCTGGCCTGGAACTCACAGGGATCTTTCTACCTCTGCCTCCCTCCCAATGGTGAATGGAAGGTGTGCCCCACCATGCCGAGCACAAACCATACGTACATAAAGCCATCAGTCCTATGTGGGGACTTCATAACTGGACCCTGGCTCCCGGAATTCACCTGACCCTTTTGTATTATCTTTAGGAAAGCAAGGGACTTTCCAGCTAACGTGAAGTCACTTCCATCCTAACCCACACTCGCATGCTCGTCTTTCTGATTCAAGTCTTGGGTATCCAGTTGGCATTTTTGTTTGCTTTTTAAATTTTGATTTATTTACTTGCACGTATGAGCACTGCGTGCCACAGTCTCTTTCTGCTGCAAACAAATGCATGCACCAGTTTGAATCCAGCTTTATTTATTTATTTATTTATTTATTAATTTTTTTTTGGTTTTTCGAGGTAGGGTCTCACTCTGGCCCAGGCTGACCTGGAATTCACTCTGTAGTCTCAGGGTGGCCTTGAACTCACAGTGATCCTTCTACCTCTGCCTCCCAAATTTTTTGTTCTTTCTTTGCGCCAGCAGGCTTTGCAAAGCAAGTCTTTAACTGTTCAGCCATCTTCTCTGTCTGTCTAGTTTTTTTTTTGTTTGGTTTTGATATCTATTTATTTGCAAGCAGAGAGACAGACAGAGAGAATGGGCACGCCAGGGCCTCAAGCCACCACAAATGAACTCCGGATGCGTGCACCACTTTGTTCATCTGGCTTTGCATGGGTACTGGGGAATTGTACCCAGGTTGTTTAGGAAAGTGCCTTAACCGCTGAGCCCTGTCTCCAGCCCTGGCTTTGGTATTTTTTAATTAATTAATTTGAGAGAGAAAGAAGGAGAGAGAAAGAGAGAATGGGTGCACCAGGGCTTTCAGCCACTGCAAACAAACTTCAGATGCATGTGCCCCCTTGCGGCATCTGACGTGGGTCCTGGGGAATCGAACCTGGTCCTTTGGCTTTGCAGGCAAGTGCCTAAACCACTAAGCCATCCCTCCAGCCCTGATTTGGGTTTCTTGAGGCAGGGTTCTTACTCTCCCTTTAGTCCAGGCTGGTCTCAATCTCATAACAATCGTCTTACCTCAGCGTCCCAGAGTGCTGGGATCAGAGGCATGAGACACCATGCCTGGCTTGTTTTTCTTGTCTGTTTTGAGGCAGGGGTCTGTAGCCCAGGCTGACCTGGAACTCACTCTGTAGTCCCAGGTTGGTCTTGAACTCACAGTAACTCTTCTACCTTTGCCTCCCAAGTGCTAGGATTAAAGGTGTGCACCACCATGCCCAGCTGTTTTTTTTTTTTTTTGAAACAGGTTCTCATGTAGCCCAGGCTGGCCTCAAATATCAAACTCAATAAGTAGCCAAGGATGACCTTCTAATCTTTCTGCCTCTCTGTCTCCCCAAGCTACCACATGCAGTAATTCAACGGTCTGGCTGGTCCCCAGAACCACACTGTCATTAGTAAGCACCCCCCCCCCCACCGCATAAAATGCAGCCATCTTGAGTCACAGCCACCATGTCTGCTGCCGAGTAACTCCGCTTGGCTTTGTCCACAAAGTTTCCTAACAAGCCACAAATATATAAAACCACCAGTGTAACCCTAAATCTGTCTGCCTCCTCTGTCTCACGGCACCTTGGGGCCACTCACAGCCCAAAGCTGGGTGGTGAGATGGGCACGTGTCGGATCTTTGCCGCCCTGTTCCCACGCCGTGGCCTCTCACATAGCGTCAGCTTCACCAAGTTGGAGCTTCAGCCCTGGGGATGGGGTTCTGGTGTCGGCTTTCCTTCTCCTGTGGACTTTGATGTCTGCTTGATTCTTTCTGAGACACATGGAGGCTGCTTCTCCCCACCTGGGCTCCTCAGTCCAGCTCCGGAGACCCTGTTCCCACTCCATTTACGACCCAAAGACTGAAGCCATGTGGAATTGATTTGCCTTCATCCAAGCTTTGCTTTGGATGTTTATGTTTAAATAAATATAGAATGTTTATATTCTTTTCATATGCACCTGCAAAGACCCCATGAAGGGCAGCTAGCTGTTAAAGAAACATTTTTCGTTTTCGGTTTTTGGAGGTAGGGTCTCACTCTAGCTCAGGCTGAGCTGGAATTCACTATGTAGTCCCAGGCTGGCCTCGAACTCACGTAGATCCTCCTACCTCTGCCTCCTGAACGCTGGGATTAAAGGCGTGCGCTACCACGCCCGGCCTTTAAGGTGATATGTGTGGACCCTCACCTTTATCTGAAATATCTCATGAGCACACGCTTGAGCCTATGTCAGAGGGTAGGTTGTATCGGTGCCCCACTGTTAAGGAGGGGCATGTTGAAAGACCCCCAGGAAGCTGGCCCATGCTCTGTTGCTGGGGGACCCGGAGTGCAGGTCGTGTGGGAAGACTCGAGCTCCCGGAGGAGAGACTTTAACTGTATTCTCCCCAGTCAAGCCAGCGGTGCTGACAACCCGTATCTCACAGCTTAGATGGAAAAGTCGAAGCCCATCTTGTTTCTTTCTAGTGAGAAACTCCAGAGCTTCTGCAAAACCAAGGGGAAGGAAATGTCTCTTTTTCAAAATGGCTAAACCCTATGTTTACCTGGAAACAGTTGATGTTGCGTGCGGAATCCAGGGTTACTTGAGTGACCACTAGCCGGGGGTGGTGGCCTGCGTCTATAATCCCAGCACTTGGGAGCCTGAGACAGGAAAACTGCCTCCATTTATAGGCCAACTTATTCTGCATAGGGAGACCTTGTCTCAAAACAGAAAAAGAAAAAAATGTCAAGTGTGTTGGCTCACAGCCTTTAATCCCAGCACTCATGAGGCTGAAGTAGGAGTAAAATTATGTTGATCTACCTTTAGGCCCTTTAATGCTCACTTGTTTCCCTTGGGTCTGACCTAACATCCTTGGCAAAATCCTTTGGAAGATATTGATTTAACAGACCACTAAGTTCCACCAAGCCAAAGGCTAAGAATGACATCAGATAGCATCTGTAACCTATAGCAGAGATTTCCTCTTTGCTCCAGCCACCAATCTTATGTTCCCTCCAGTGTAGTTTTAAAAATGCCTGGAGGGGCCACAAGGATGCTCAGTGGTTAAAGGCGCTTGCTTGCAAGACCTGTTGACCCAGGTTTAATTCCCCAGCCACAAACATGAAGCCAGATACAAAAACTGACACATGCACACGTACACACAAATAAAGTTTAAAATGGGGCTGAAGGGCTGGAGAGATGGCTTAGCAGTTATGGGCTTGCTTGCAAAGCCAAAGTACCCAGGTTCGATTCTCCAGGTCCCTTGTAAGCCAGATGTACAAGATGGTGCATGTGTCTAGAGTTCATTGACAGCAGCTGAAGGCCCTGTCAAACCCATTCTCTCCCCCCACCCCCTGTCTGCCTCTCTCTCTCAAATAAATAAAATAAAAATTTTAAAAAGCAATCTTTAAAAAATAATCTAGCCTGTAGCCCAGGTTAAGTGGTTAAGTGGTTAAAGCAGTTTCTTGCAAAGTCTAACAACCCGTGTCCAATTTCCCAGTACCCAAGTAAAGCCAGATGCACATGCATCTGGAGTTTGCAGCTGCTAGAGGCCTTGACACGCCCATTCTGTCTTCTCTATCTCTCTCTGCTTGCAAATAAATAAAATAAAAATATTTAAATTTAAAAAAATGTTTAAAATGTCTTGATTTATAACTTTCTTTTTTCTCTATAACTATAAAACTTTCATGAAACTCCTCCCATGTTGAAATGTTTCTTGGGACAAACTGAAATCTATGTTTCTGGGTTACAGTCATACTTGTATCATAAACAATCTCTTAACTCTTTTGACATGAGAGCTGTGCTTTGTGTTGATAAGCCCCAACCTCTAGCTTTCCTTTAAGGAAGTAATTGGCTTACATTAGGACATGAAGATGGGACCTGGTCCAGTCGGGTTTGTGTCATTATAAGGGTCTCTCTTTCCATACAAACCACAGGAGTATTTGGCTATGACAGCCTGAGCTGATGAAAATATTAATTCTCATGAAATATTCGTTTCTTTTCTTTTTTCCTACTATTGTTTTCAAAGTAGGGTTCCACTGTAACCCAGGCCGACCTGAAACTCACTGTGTGACACCGGGCTGGCCTCGAACTTACAGTGATCCCTCATCTCAGCCTCCCAGCACTGCGACGAAGGGCTTGCAGCACCATGCCCCGCCCATCGCGCAGAGAGGATTTAATGCGGAGGAGCAGTAGACCCCAGCCTGAGGAAGAAAGAGGGTTTTCTTTGATGTTTTGCTTCTGAAGCTCATTTGTCCTCTGCAAACACTTTCTTATGGCCATCTTTTGAAACAGGGCTGAGGAAGAGAAGCCAGGATTTTCCAGGCCTTTGGCAGCGTGGGCTCTACAGTTCTTCACAGAGCCTAAGTTGGGGGGTGATGGAGGTGGACTGAGATGCAGTGAGAGGCAGATGGAGACTGAAGAGTTAAGGGGGAGCCGGGTGTGGTGGCACACACCTTTAACCCCAGCACTCTGGAGGCAAAGGTAGGAGGATCATTGTGAGTTCAAGGGCACCCTGAGACTACATAGTGAAAGTCAGCCCGGGCTAGAGTGAGACTCTTCCTTGAAACAACAGCAAAGGGGCTGAGGCAATGTTTCAGTGGGTAGGAGCTCCTGTCAGGCACACGGGCCTGAAGGGGCCTGGTTGGCCCTGAGTTCAGTTCCCCAGCATCCACGTAGACAGCTGGGCGTGGCCATGCGTGCCTGTAAGCCCATGGGGAGCTGAGACTGGAGACTCACTGGGACTTGCTGGTTATCCAGCTTGCCAGAAACAGCTGATCTGGGTTCAGTGAGGGACCCTGTGTCATGGAGCTAAGTGGATAAGTGCGAGAGAAGTAGATGAGGACCCTGATGTTGTCCCTTGACCTCCGCATGCGGAGTGTGCATTAGAACCCACAGGTACAAACATGAACACACCACACTACACATGCCACACCACATATACTACACATGCACACACACACACACAGAGACACCCATGTGTGCAAAAAAGAATTCTTGGACTGGAGAGATGGTTAAGTGGTTAAGGTGCTTGCCAGCATAGCCGAAGGACCCAGGTTCTATTCTCCAGTACCCACATAAAGCCAGATTCACAAGGTGGCGCATGTGTCTGGAGTTCTTTTGCAGTGGCTTGAGGCCCTGGTGTGCCCATTCTCTCTCTCTCAAATAAATAACAAATAAATAAAATATTTTTAAAATTCTTCTGAGATCCAAGTGTGGTGACAAGGGCTTGTTATCCGTACCCAACTTGGGCAATTAAAGGCAGGAAGATTGTTTGAGCCTGGCAAAGCGCTTTTTGCCACTTCGGCATAGTGAGATCTCCTTCTTAGACTTCTGGATTCTCCACTTGTCCATTCATCAAATATCTAGTGCTCACACTCTGTCAAGCACTGATCTAAAACTAACATGCTAGGAGAGACGATGTGTCTGCACACAGATCTCACTGCACCAACACCAACCCGAGCAAGCGTTCAGCATCTCTGCCCGGCAACAGCAGAGGGCAGTAGGAGACATCTCCTAAATGGCGCTTTGGATTTAGAAACAAATGCCTGAATCTGGTCATGGTAGGGTCTCATCCTAGCCCAGGCTGGCATGCTATTGATGCGTGCCCGGGGACAGTTACCGATCGAGGGTTTGGTATCTAAAACATAAGAGCCGCTACTCAGACATCGCCATAAGAGGCTGCGCGTGGCGGCACACACCTTTAATCCCAGCACTTGAGAGGCAGAGGTAGGAGGATTGCTGAGAGTTTGAGGCTAGCTTGGGGCTGCAGAGTGAGTTCTAGGTCAGCCTGGGCTGGAGTGAGACCCTATCTCAAAAAAACAGGGGTGCTATTAAATGAAAACAGACATTTAAAGTTATCAACATGAAGGAAAGGCTATGAATGTTAAGAACCACGACTACTATGGTGAATACAGGTGGCTGGAAGGAGCAGCGGGCCCTGGCAACACCCAGAGAGTAGGAAACGGGGGTATAAATAAAGTACAATAGCACGGGGTCCAGCATGAACTTAGATATCCATGTGCAAGAAAAGCAAGACGCTGAGCAGAATTTTAATCGCTGCTGTTCCCGCAGCTCATTTTTGGAATCCTTCCGTTTTCTGATGGTCGCTCCCTAGCTGCGTGAACTCAAGGTTAACTGTGGCTTCCTTGCAGATCTCTTATTTACTGGGGGGGGGGGGGGTCGTTGGCTTGCGGATGGGGTTCCCAAGCAACAGAGCCATGGGAATGACAGAGCGATTAGAAAGTTAAATTCGACTTAAACTTTTTATTCCTTGGACAAAGGAGGCAGTTGTTTCAAGAGCCGGGGTTTCCGGAATGGCTCGTTCGGTTCAAAAGAGGCAGCACTCAGAATCTGGAAGACTCGGAGTCAATTTACCTCCCTTCTTGAAAAGACTTGATGGAGGGGAGTGGGGAAGGACTAGAGAGTTGGGAGCGAGGATGGAGAGGGTGGGCGAGGGTCCTCCTATGTGGCTTTGAGAGTTGCTGGAGCCTAGAGATTCCTAACACAGAGACAGCTATGATGTCCTAAAGATCATCCAGATAAGCAGCTCCAGGCGTATAGAATGAGATTGCCTGGGTGGGAAGAGCTGCACAGCCTCAGAGGGTTCTCAGGAACAAACCCGGCTCCGAGGGCTCTCCCTAACTCTCCACACTGCTCCCTCCTAGCAAACGTCACGCCTTCCAGGAAGGACGCTCCTCTGGGGCGATTTCCACAGCCTGAACTGAGAGGCCACCCGTCAACAATAAATCCTATGTTGGGGCTGGGGAGCCGGCTCAGCAGGTAGGAAGAGCTTAAGGACCTGCGTTTAATTCCCAGCACCCACATAAAGAGCCAGGTGTGGCCATGTACGCCTGTAACCCCAGCGCTGAGACAGGAGGATTGCTGAGGTTTGCTGCTCAGGTAGTCTGACTGAAAAAAAATATGTTTTTAAATATTTTATTAGCCAGGTGTGGTGGCACACGCCTTTAATCTCAGCACTCAGGAGGCAGAGGTAGGAGGATCGCCATGAGTTTGAGGCTACCCTGAGACTACATAGTGAATTCCAGGTCAGCCTGGGCCTAGAGTGCGACCCTACCTAGAAAACAAACAAACAAAATAATAATAATAATTTATTTGAGAGAAAGAGAGAAGGAGAGAGAGAGAGAGAAATGGCATGCCAGGACCTCTAGTCACTGCAAAGGACCTCTAGACACACATGCCATTTTGTACATCTGGCTCACGTGGGTGCTGGGGAATCAAATCTAGGTCTTTAGACTTCACAGGCAAGCGCCTTAACTGCTGAGCCATCTCTCCAGCCAACAGGTGATAAGGTGTACATGTGTACATTACGTACACCTTAGAGAGAAGTCTGGCTGTCAGTTCCTTGGGCTATCATTAAAAATAGACCAGGGACTGGAGAGATGGCTGAGCAGTTAAGGCACTTGCCTGCGAAGCCTGACTACCCATGTTTGACTCTTGAAGTCTCACATAAGCCAGATGCACAAAGTAATGCAAGTGTGTAAGGTCACACATGCGCACAAGGTGGCACATGAGTCACAGTGGCTGGAGGCCCTGGAGCACCAAGTCTCTCTCTTGCTCTCTCACATTAAAAAAAAAAAAAAAAGCCAGTCTGTTGAGCTTGGCTTTAAAAAAATCATTTCTGGACATTTGGACAGGCATAGTGGTGCACACCTTTAATCATAGCACTCGGGAGGCAAAGGTACGAGGATCACTGTGAGTTCAAGTCCACCCTGAGACTACATAGTGAATTCCAGGTCAGCCTGGGCTAGAGTAAGACCCTACCCCTCGAAAAACCAAAAATATATAGATTTTCTTTGCTTCCTCCTTCTGTGAAGACCTAACGGGAAGGTCACTGCACTGCGATCGTCTCTTCCTCCATTGCCGTTACGGTCTCAGAACTGGACAGATACACCATTCCAGAGTCAAGAAGTACTCTCCGTGCCTGGAAAAGACTGACACCCTCAATTTCCGACCTCCTGTGTGGTAGAGGCCATAGACGATCTAAATTCCTTTCCAAATGGACAGATAAGTAATTCATCATCATGGTGCCCTTGACCTGCTTGTGCGTCCTCCTCATACTAGGGTTGGGAGCCGCTGTCTTTGTTCTGCTCCCGACAGAGGTAGGAGGATCGCTGTGAGTTGGAGGCCACCCTGAGACTACATAGTGAATTCCAGGTCAGCCTGGGCTAGAGTGAGAACCCTATCTTGAAAAACAAAATTCTCTCTGGTCTGGAGAAATGTCTCAGTGATTAAGGTGCTTGCTTGAAAAGCTTTATGGCCTGGGTTCATTTCCCTAGTACCCATGTAAAGCCATATGCACAAAGTGGCACATTCATCTGGGGTTTGCTTGCAGTGGCAAGAGGCCCTGGGGTGCCCATTCTCTCTCTCTCTGTCTCTCTCTCTCTCTCTACCTATCTCTCTCTCTCTCCCCCCTTTCCTTGAAATAAATAAATAAACTGTTTAAAAAATTCTTCTCTCTGGGGCTGGAGAGATGGGTTAGTGGTTAAGGTGCTTCCCTATGAAGCCTAGGGACCCAGGTTCAATTCCCCAGTGCCCACATAAGCCAGATGGACTAGGTGGCACATGTGTCTGGAGTTCGTTTACAGTGGCTAGAGGCCCGGTGTGCCCATTCTCTCTTTCTCTCTCAAATAAATAAATAAATAAAATATTTCAAAAAAAAATTCTTGTATCTAATGCTCACTAACTTAAAATGCGAGTTTTGTTTGGCTGGCTACAACGTATTTTTCCCTAGTCAGATACTGTCACTTCTTTGGAGCATGTACTGTTCTGTCTTGCTAACAATCGTAACCTCCTTACCATTTATCTCCTGTAAATGTTACCTTGGGTTCAAGAGAAAGAAGCCAAAGATAAAAAGACCCAGCGAAGCTGGACATCAGAGGGGCTCCCCTGCCGAGACAAAGAAAACCTCCCTTGCCCATTCCCCATTCTAACTGCTGTTAGCAGTTAGAGCAGGGAGCAGTCGTTATACCCCTAGTGGCAGTTAGGTACTTTTTTTTTTTTTTTTTTTTTTTTTTTTTTTGAGATAGGCTCTCTCTCCCCAGGCTGACTTATAACTCATTCTGTAGCTCCAGGCTGCCCCTGGAGCTCATGGTGATCCTCCTACCTCAGTCTCCAGGGTGCTGGGATTAAAGGGGTGTGCCGCTACTTCTTGGGGGTAGGGGGTTGGAAACGATAGGATTTAGGAGGAAGGTAGCCCATGTTTTGCAGGTAGTTAGTCAGAGTTATAGGCTCCAAAGGAATTAACAGATGTCTGTATGACAGAGCTAATGAACACAGAGATTTTATAATAAGTCATTTATTAGTAATGGTAATTCCACATAAAGCCAGATGCACCAAATGGTGCATGTATCGAGTTTGTTTGCAGTGGCTAGAGGCCCTGGGCATGTCCATTCTCTCTCTCTCTCTGCTTGCAAATATATATAATTTTATTTTTATTTATTTATTTATTTATTTTTGGTTTTTCAAGGTAGGGTTTCACTCTAGTCCAGGCTGACCTGGAATTCAATTCACTACGTAGTCTCAGGGTGGCCTTAAACTCACAGCAATCCTCCTACCTCTGCCTCCCTAGTGCTGAGTGTTGGGATTAAAGGCGCGCACCACCATGCCTGGCAATAATTTTTTTTTTTAATAATGGTAAGTCCAGAGAACAGAGTTGGGGAACTGAAATCCCCAGATCTTAACTCACGCTGACTCACCAGCAGACCAGCTGGCCCACACATGCAAAACACCCCATCCTTTGTCCAAGTCAGCTGCCTATCAGGGGTGATGTATAGATAGTCCCCTTGCTGTGGCCCCGGTACCTGATAAAAAGTCACTCGATGGAGGAAGGGTTTATTTGACCCTTGGTCGTAGCTGCTGGGAAAGTATGGAAGCAGGAGTAAGCCACAGCTGCTCCCGCTCTCTCCACAATCAGGACACAGAGAGAGATGAATGCTGTACTTAGCTGTGGTTTTTTGTGTTTGTTTTGTTTTGTTTTCGAGGCCGGGTCTCACTCTGGCCCAGGCTGACCTGGAATTCACTATGTAGTCTCAGGCCGGCCTCGAACTCACGGTGATCATTCCTACCTCTGTCTCCTGAGTGCTGGGATTAAAGGCGTGCGCCACCACACCCGGCTGTCTTTTATTTTTATTTTTTGGATTCTGTTCTCAGCCCTACAAACATTCAAAGGAACCAGTGCAGTCCACCCGACTTGGTAACTGACATCCCCAAAGCTACACCTCCCCCAGGCAAGGTGCTCTGCAATCTCCCTGGACTCCTCCGAGCTTGGAAGCTTTCTTCTTTACTCTCATTTTTTTCCCCCTTTTAAAAAATGTTTTTCTCATAATAACCCCTGCTTAACTTGCTCTTCTGCTGTGTTTACACTGGTCATTCTTCCAGGGTTTGAAGGTAATGAACTGGAGAGCACCTGGCTTGAGGAGTTTTATTGACTGTTGGATGTCAGGTCTAGCCTCTAACCCTTGCGTTAAGTGTGCCCAGAGCTAAGAAAGGCTCCATGTTGCTCCCCAAACCTGTGACATCAGCACTCAGGGGGCTGAAGCGGGAGGATTGTGGAGAGTTCAAGGCTTGCCTGGGCTACAGACTGAGCCCTTTTCAAGGAGGTCCTTGTGGGTAGGTGTGACACCGGCAGTTAGAAGTTGCTTTTGTAAGTAATAATCGATTCCTCATTTAAAAACAAACAAACAAACAAACAGGTAACTAAAGCGGGTTGGAAGCCTGGCACCTCTGCCTTTATGTGCACATGTATTTCTCCTTGAAGTTGGCACTCACTCCTGCTCACCTACGTGTGATGGTTACTCTCCATTATTCACTGGATTCTCAGTCACCTAGGAGACACACATCTGGGCTTGTCAGTGAGTATATTCCCAGAGAGTTTTAACTGAGGAAGGAAGACCCACCTTGAGTATGGCTGGCAGTACCCCATGAGCTGGGGTCACAGACTGGATTAAAAAAAAAAAACACCACAAAAACAGAACTGGGCGCACACTTTTAATCTCAGCACTCGGGAGGCAGAGGTAGGAGGATCACTGTGAGTTCGAGGCCACCCTGAGACCGCAGACTAAATTCCAGGTCAGCCTGAGCTAGAGTGAGACCCCCACCTCAAAAAACCAAAACAAAACAAAACAAAATAAAAACAAAACAGCCAAGTACCGTATTCATCTCTCTCTGTGTCCTGACTGTGGAGAGAGCGGGAGCAGCTGTGGCATACTCCTGCTTCCATGCCTGCCCAGCGACTGTGACCAAGTGCCAAAATAAACCCTTCCTCTATCGAGCTGCTTTTTATCAGGTACCAGGGTCACAGCAAGGAGACTATCTGTACATCACCCCATTCACGCTGAAGGCAGAGAGTGAGTCATTTTCCTTAACCTTTCCTGTTGAGTCACCTTGGATTCCAGTCCATAAACATCTCTATGATAAGGGACTGAAATGACCCCCCCCCCCTTCCGCCAAGCCTGCAGGTCAGACCACAGCCAAGAGGAGTGAAGTTACCCATGATGGAGTGGCTGCAGCCCGGAGCAGATGGATGGTCGCATAGGAAGGGTCGGTCCGCTTGGCATAGGATAGGAATTCACAGATCCTGAGACGGTAGGTGGGACCGTACCCATACCATGACCAGAGCTGCTCATGAGGGCATCCCCAATGCCCTCTGCTCCAGCTCATTTATTTGTTTATTTATTTTTGGTTATTTGAGGCAGGGTCTCACTCTAGCCCAGGCTGACCTGGAATTCACTATGTAGTCTCAGGGTGGCCTTGAACTCATGGCTATCCTCCTACCTCTGCCTCCCGAGTGCTGGGATTAAAGGCGTGCGCCACCGTACCTGGTGGGCTCTCTTATTTTAATTCAGTCTAAAGCTTCCTAATGGCTCAGGCCTGTAATCTAAGCACTCTGGAGGCTGAGGCAGGAGAATTGCTGTGAGTTTGAGGCCAACACAGGCTACATAGTAAATTTCAAGTTAGCCTCAGCTACAGTCTCAAAACAAAACAAAACAAACAAACAAAAAAAAAAACCACAAAACCACATACCAAAAACAAAACAAAACAAAAACCCCTAACGCTCAAGTCAGTACTCCAAAGATGGACCTAGGTGTAACTAGATCCCAATTATCTGTCCTTTCCCATCCTTTAACTGCTGAGCCATCTCTCCAGCCCCTCCAGCGTTCTTCACATTGATTAAATCTCCTTTCTTTGCTTCTCACATTTTTGCTGTATGGTTCATCACAGTGGTCAACTTGACAGGATTTAGAATCACCGTGGAAACAAGTCTCTGGGCATGTGTGCGAGGGATTCTGAGATGAGATTAGTCGAGGTGAGAAGACACATAGACGTGGGTGGGCTGGGGGCCTGGACTGTATACAAAGGAGAGCTGAGCTCCAGCGGTCACCTCTCTGCTTCCTGACCGTGGAGGCAATGTGACCAGCCGCCTCACAGCTCCTGCAGCCAGGCCTTCTCTGCGTGACGAACTGTGACCTTGAACTATAAGCTAGGGATCCTTTCTTAAACGGCTTCTGCTCAGGCATGGTGGTGGAAATGAGTAAAGTGACTGATACACTTATCCTTTCAGTTTATTTATTTATTATTCTTTGAGGTAGGGTCTCATTCTAGCCCAGGCTGAATTCACTATGGAGTCTCAGGGTGGCCTTGAACTCACAGTGATTCTCCTACCTCTGCTTCCCAAGTGTTGGGATTAAAGGTGTGTGCCACCACGCCTGGCCACATTTGATTTTTTTTTTTTTTTTCGAGGTAGGATCTCACTCTAGCTCACGCTGTCCTGGAATTCATTATGTGGTCTCAGGGTGGCCTCGAACTCTCAGAGATCCTCCTATCTCTACCTCCCAGGTGCTGGGATTACAGGCGTGTGCACACCACGCCCGGCTACACTTGTCTTTTTAATTGGTGAATTGAGACACTGGCAGAATGTAGCTTGTTGGGACTGCCAGAATGGGACTTCGGCCCTAAAATTCTAGTTACAAAGGCAGGCAAGCCCCAGTCTCCTCTCCACCTCTCAGGAAGCTTAGCACAGGAGCTTGGGACATGTTATATAACTGTTGTAGGGATTGGAGAGAAGGCTTAGTGGTTAAGATGCTCGCTTCAAAGCCTAATGGCCCAGGTTTGAATCCCCATTACCCACATAAAGCCAGATGCACAAGGTGGCACACATATTTGGAGTTCATCTGCAGTGGCAGGAGGCCCTGGCATGCCTATTCTCTCTCTCTGTTTGTAAATAATAAAAAATAAGTCCTTGAAAAAAAAATAAAAGAAACAAAACTGTTGTAACATGAATCTTGGTCTGTATATCTCAAATTCTAGTTTCAGTCTTTGATTCTTGTGGCTTTAACCAAGTCCCTCCACAATCAGAATTTATTGCCTCAGAGTGATAAAGATATATATTAATGACTCTTGCTGATCCCAGGAGCCACTGGGCAGATTGGATATTTCAAACTTTCATCTCCTCTCCTCAGGGGCCATTCATGGTCAGATGTCCTTTGATTCAGTAAACAGATTTCATATTTGTATCAGAAGTGGGGTATAAGAAACACAACATTAATTGTCTACACCAATTATGAAAGGCATCTGATCTCATTAACATTACAATAGGAGAGGCGTCTTTGAATCATGACAATATGGGGTCTACTGAAGTGCCTCTGCCCTGGAAAACCATGTCCCCTGTGAGCTCTTATGCGGTACACTCTATCTAGTACAAGGGATAAGGGGTTGGAGAAGTGGCTCAGCGGTTAGGGGGCTTGCTTGCAAAGCCTAAAGACCTAGGTTCGATTCCGCAGTACCCATGTAAAGCCAGATGCACAAAGTGGTGCATGCATCTGGAGTTCATTTGAGGCAGTTAGAGGCCCTGGCGAGCACATTCTCTTTCTGTCTCTCTTCTCTCTCTGATTGCAAATAAATAGTTAAAGAAAAAACATTTCTGGGGCTGGAGAGATGGCTTAGCAGTTAAGACGCTTGCATGTGAAGCCAAAGGACCCAGGTTCTATTCCCCAAGACCCATGTAAGCCAGATGCAAAAGGTGGTGCATGTATCTGGAGTTTGTTTGCAGCAGCTGAAGGCCCTGGTGTGCCCATCCTCTGTCTCTGTCTCTCTGTCTCTAACAAATAATATTTTTAAAAAAGTTTAAAAATTTTTAAAAAAAGTTTCTGGCTGGGCGTGGTGGCACATGCCTTTAATCCCAGCACTCAGGAGGCAGAGGTAGGAGTATTGTTGTGAGTTCGAAGCCACCTGAGACTACATAGTGAATTCCAGGTCAGCCTGGGCTAGAGTGAGACCCTACCTTGAAAAATCAATCAATCAATAAAATAAGTAGATAAAATAAAAATATTTATTTATTTGAAAGAGAAAGAGTATGGATGCATTGGGGCCTCCTGCCATTGCAAATGAACTCCAGACGCATGTGCCATTTTGTGCATTTGGCTTTATGTGAGTACTGGGGAATTGAACCCAAGCTGCCAGGTTTTGCAAACACGTGCCTTTAACTGCTGAGCTATCTCTCCAGCTATACTTCTTTTAGAAGGCTTGGAGAAGGCTGTGTTTGCACTCTGAAGTGTGAGATCATTGACTGAAGTCTGCCCACCCTGCCTAAGGTTGCAAACACTAAGCTTCTTCAGGGTACCTGCTCTCCCACTCCTACAATTTTATTCATCCCTGCTTACATAAGCTTAGCTCAAAGGGTGATCGAATCTCTCCACGAGACTGATGGCAATCGCATCTGCTATAAAGAATCATGTCTGCTGTAAAGAAATTCTTCTAGGGACTGGAGAGATGGCTCAGAGGTTAATGCACTTGCCTGCAAAGCCTAATGACCCGGGTTTGATTCCCCAGTACCCATGTAAAGGCTGATGCACAAAGTGGTGCATGCATCTGGAATTTGAATGCATCTGAAAGTTCGTCTGCAGAGGCTAGAGGCCTTGATGCACCCATTCTGTCTGTTTCTCTTTTCTCTCTTCTTGAAAAAATATATATATATATATAAATAAATAAAATACTTACAAAACATATATGTACATATATATATTTTTTGGTTTTTCGTGGTAAGGTCTCACTCTAGCTCAGGCTGACCTGGAATTCACTATGTAGTCTCAGGGTGGCCTCGAACTCAGTCTTGTAGAATTGTCACATAGCCTTTTCTTTCTCTGGTACACCTCTCTAGGCTAAAGAGAAAAAAAAAAATCTGTACATATTTTCACAAGTTGCCACATGGCTTGGAACCTCCCGATCTATTTTTGAAACTCCACTAGAATGTGGTAGAAAAGTCCTCTTATACCACACACATTTGAAAGACAGTTTTGTGCTGTTCACCTCCACTTAATTGCAGGTTAAATATATCTAATGTGTTGAGAAAATAGGTACCTTAAAGAAATTGCCAACTGTAGAAACAAAGGGTTGGAGGCCTGAGGTGCAAAGCTCAAAATTAGTTAACAAATGTTGACTGAACACCTACTTCGCCGTAAGGCTGGTGCAGCGGTGGGCACAGCTCAGTGGCAGCCGTGCCTCCGAGGTTATGAGCTTAATCCCCAGTAGCCAGCGCAGCCACACACACTCCTCTTACACTTCCGCCCTTCGAAATGCTTCCTGTCTAATTAGGAAGCAGACAAAACCGGTCCCTGAAACTCAGACACAAGGGTTAAGTAGTGAGATCGAGCACTGGGAGCCATGAATCAAGGTCTGGTGGACAAGTTTGTTTCAGGCTCAGGGCCCATTCACAGGGATCTGAAAACCCTTGGGGGAATTTTTTACCAAGAAGATACACAAAGGATGGGCCAGAAAACTGATAAGAAACAGATAAGAAACCCGAGAGTCTTGGACAGAGTGGAATCTGACTGTGGGAGTCAGGGGTGGGTGAGGTGGGCAGTTGGTTAACACCCTGCAGGTAAAGCCAGGCCAGGCTAGAGACTGCCGATTATTCGTAGAGAAGGAGGTTCATAACAATGTTAAAACTAAACTACTGGGCTGGAGAAATGGCTTAGCGGTTAAGCACTTGCCCTGTGAAGCCTAAGGACCCTAGTTCAAGGCTCGATTCCCCAGGACCCACGTTAGCCAGATGCACAAGAGGGCGCACGCGTCTGGAGTTCGTTTGCAGTGGCTGGAAGCCCTGGCGTGCCTAATCTCTCTTCCTCTCTCCCTCTTTCTCTCTCTGTTGCTCTCAAATAAATAAATAAAAATAAAAAATTAAAAAAAAAAACAAAAGAAACTAAACTACTAGCTCGTGATGATGGTGCAGTCCCACCAGCACTGGGGAGGCCAGACTAGGCTGCGTCCTGAGTTTGTCTCCAGTTTGGGCTATGGCGTGAGGCCTTGTCTCAAAAAAGTCAAAACAGTCACCATGGATTTGAGGCCAGACTGGCCTACAGAGCGAGTTACAGGTCTGCCTGGACTGGAGTGAGACCTTGCTTCAAAAAATAAAAGGTATTGGGCTGGAGAGATGGCTCAGTGGTTAAGGCATTTGCTTCCAAAGCCTAATGACCAGGGTTCGATGCTTCACTCTCCATGTAAAACCAGATGCACAAAGTGGTGCATGGATCTGGAGTTTGTTTGCAGTAGAGGTCCTGGCGCACCCATTTTCTCTCTCTTTCCTCTCTCTCTGTCTGCTTGCAAATAAATAAAATAAAAATGATAAAAGTAATCAAAACAATAACAAAAAGACTAGGCTAGCAAATACATGAAATTCCATCTCCTCTCGTCACTCTCCTGTTTCTTGTCTTTAGAAATGGAAGCTGAGTGGACAGACAGGAACATTCAGGAATGTTCCCAGATGGAATCGCGCAGTCTAGGCCTTGAAGTTGTTGTCCCCCTGGGGTGGTGGAGCTCAGGGAAGTTGCAGGGGATTGGGCCAGGAAGCTTTTGATTTAGCATCAGACATATTCCGGCTTTTGTGATTGGCATCTGGCTTTCCAGGTATGCCCTGAGCAAGGCCAAGGAGCCAGAGTTCAGAGCAAAAGACATTTTTTTTTTTTGGACTTGCAAACGGATAGAGCTCTCAAAGTGTCTGCTCACCTCCGGCTAATGTTTACAGGTAGTGTTAATAACCCGGGTGCCTGACACACTGGATTCGATTCCCTGGTACCCACGTAAAGCCAGAATGCACAAACTGACACATGCATCTGGGAGTTCGTTTGCAGTGGCCAGGAGGCCCTGGCGTGCCCGTTCTCTCACTCCTCTCAAATATATACTTATGGATTTAAAGGACCCCAGAAAGAACCAGGTAGTGCGCAGAGAGGATGGGGAAGAGTCCGCATAGAGCCTGCAGTCTGGCGTCCTGGGGACAGTCACCCGGCTGACTGGTTCCGATAGCAGGCAGCCAGCAGATGGCTCCCGGGCTCTCTCTGTCACCCCCTCTGCAGATGCAGGGCTCGGGAGGGAAGGCGGCAGCGAGGAGGGGGCGTCGTGGCCGCAGCAGCCGCAGCCCGCGCGCGCAGCGTGGGTCCCCAGGCTGTGCCCCGCGCCGGGCACCGTGCGCCCAGGCTGGGAGGCCAGCCGGGGGACCCGTGCGGGAGGCCGGCTCTCGCGAGGCAAGGAGGAGGAGGAGGAGAAGGAGGAGGAGGAGCAGGGAAGGAAGGAGGAGAAGAGGAGGAGGAGGAGCGGGGAAAGAAGGAGGAGAAGAGGAGGAGGAGGAGGAGGAGGAGGGCCCGCGCTGCTCCCCGCCCAGCTCCAGCCCGCGGGGAGGGAGGGAGGGAGGCCGAGGCCGAGGGCTGCCCGGCCCGGGCCCGCGCGCCGCCTTCCGCGTTCACCTTGGGCCCAAGGTGCGGCGCCGAGGCCGGGGAGGAGCCGCGGGGAGGAGCCGGCGCCGCAGCCGCCCCGCGCGGGATCCCGCCGCCGCCGCCGCCGCCGCCGCTGCGCTCGGCCCCTGGGAACCCGGGCGGGGCGTCATGTAGCCGAGGCCGCCAACCCATCTCACATTTGCAAAAAAAGAAAAAAAAAAAGAAAAAAAATATTTTTTTTAATATTTATTTTTGGTGCTGCGAGGAGGGTGGGGAGCGCGGCAACCTTGTCTCTCCACCTCCCTCCCTCCCCCGGTTCGTGCCTTTCTCTCGGCTGCATCTACCTCTCCAAAACACTGAGGGGTTTGGGCAAGGGCGCGGGGCCGCCAGTCAAGAGTTGGACCTGGGATCCCCCCATCCTCTCCTGCGCCCCCCGAGGACAACCATGACGGACGAGAGCTCCGACGTTCCCCGGGAGTTGATGGGTAAGATCTGAGCGCACGCCGGTCCCCTGCCTCCCCTCCCCTCCGTCCTTCCCCAGGTCTCTCCCGGGGAGGGGGGTCCATCCCCGGCTCCCCGCGCCCCACCGGGGGGTGAGTGGCGTTGGGCAGGGGGCGCCGGGAACTTTGCTGGTTTGCCTCCGATGGCCTGAAGAAGTGTCCCTTCCAGAGAGGAAGGGATCGGGAGCCCGGGAGTGGTCAGTGCGGGTCGCCTGGTCCTGCTTCGCCAGGTGGGCCAGGTTAGCGGAAATAAGGGCCGAAGTCGGGGGGGGGGGGTTCCCCTTTCAGCTCACGGTCCCCCTCCCAAACTCTGGAAAGTTCTGGAAAGCCTCCCAGAAAGACACCTGGAGGAGGAGGAGGAGGAGGAAGACCACAGTAGGTCATCTTGGGCACGTGCTGGGCACCCTGCAGAAAATGCCCCATGGGCGCTGCCCCTCTCACCCAGGGCCCTGGGGAGGGGGAGGCGCCAGCCTGGTGGCAGGACTGGGCCTGGCCTGGCATGCATGTGGCTTGGTAGAGCGAGCTGGCAGCGAGAGGGTTACTGGGCTGACGCCAACTCAAGCCAGGAAACGGAGGGTTAATGATAAAAGCCTTATTTTAATAATGATTAACCTACCCCCCACTCCCCCATTTCTTAATCTCCCTGGGAATCCGCATGTGGTACCCTGCGCAAGGTGACCCATTGTTTGAGGCCCTTGAAGGAAGTCCGCCCCCCCCCCCTCTCGTTTTTGGGAAGGGGTTGAGGGGACCTGGGATTGAAATCTTGGGCTTTTAACTTGATTTGTCAGGAAAGGTTAAAAAGTAGAGAAGATGGAGCGGCTAGTGTTATGGGAAAATGTAGCCATGAAGTTTGTGTGGAGTCTGTTGTGTTAAGGCGAGCACGGCTGTGTTCAGGTGTGTTTGGAGCCCCAGTGACCCGTGTTCCCTGCCTGACACACAGCACCCCTAGGCTCCGAGGGGCGATGTTCACGGGTGCTGACCACGGGGCGGACGTTTTCATGTCCTGGGTGGGATTTGCCCCTCTCTCTGCCGCGCGCGCCTCTCCAGGATGACACTTCGGAGGACTTTGCGCCTCCTCCCTTTGGTAACAACAGCCCACGGAGCGTGAAACGTGATGGGGAACTGTTGCTAGTTTTCTAAGGAACTCTTGCTTTTGTAGAAATAAAAACCAACAAACGAGAAACCCGGCAACCACCAAAGCCCCTCTCCAGATTCAGAATGTGAAGGTGTTTTTATAATCCCCTCTCCGCCCGCCCCCCACCCCTTGTTTCCAAGCAAGGGCCTCTTTCTGTGGAGTCAGTTCCTGAGATAAGACATCAGGCTTCGCTGGACTGAGTGGCCCATCCGGTTCTGGGTGTTTCCAGCATTCCACCCGGAAGAGAAAAACTTAATATTAGAGACTCGAAACATTTCTCCAGGAGAGGTAGATTTTTAAAATGTGGGTAGAGTTGTCCTTGGACCTTTTAGTGAGTTCAGGTTATGACTTGAGAGAAAGGGCCAAGAAGGAGGAAGTAGAGATAAAGTATCCGGTTTATATTTATGGCTCTCAAATAGTGGGGCATATTTACAAGTTGAATTTAACCCCTGTTTTGAAAAGAAATTTTTGTTTATCCTGTGTTGTCTTTTTAATGTATCTATCTCTCAATCATGCTGTGATAAGACTTGTCTAGGCCTTTAGATTAAACGTTTTATGTGGCCAGGGATGGAGGAACTCTGCACCTGCTCTTCCTCCTAGTTTCGCTGCTCATAAGAATTCTGACTCTTAAGGGTTGCAGACACGGTTCAGTGGTTAACGCACTTGCCTGCAAAGCCGAATGACCCAGGCTCGATCCCCCAGTACCTATGCGTCTGGAGTTTGTTTGCGGTGGCTAGAGGCCACAGCGTGCCCATACTCTCTCTGTGTATCTCTCTGCTTATGAATAAATAAATAAAACACTAAAAAAAGGAGTTCTGACCTGTTCAAAATGGCAGTCCTTGGGCTGGAGGGATGGCTTAGTGGTTAAGGCACTTGCCTGCAAAGCCAAAGGACCTCCGTTCAATTTCCCAGGACCCATGTAGGCCAGATGCACAAGGTGGCACGTGCATCTGGAGTTCGTTTGCAGTGGCCCTGGCACATCCATTCTCTCTCTCTCTCTGTGTGTCTGCCTCTTTCTCTCGCTTTCTCAAATAAATAAATTTCAAAAAATTAAAAAAAAAAAAAGGCAGCACTATGGAGACCTCCCTGGCAGCCCCACAGAGACCTCTGTGTACTCAGTCAAACCTGCTAAAGCATGGATGCAGTGTACTGTGGGTCTTTCCGGTGATGGCTTAAAAATATTTATTTATTTCAGAGAGCAAGAAAGGAGAGAAAGACGCAGATAGAATGGAGGCATCAGGGCCTCTAGCCACTGCAAGCAAACTCCGGATGCATGTGCCACCTTGTGCATCTGGCTTTACTAGGGTACTCAGGAATCAAACCTAGGTCCTTTGGCTTTACAGGCAAGCGCCTTAACTACTAAGCCATCTCTTCAGCCATTTTTTTTTTCTTTTTTCTTTTCTTTTCTTTTTTTTTTTGAGGCAGGATCTTACTCTGTAGTCCAGGTTTGTCTCAAATTTGGGACAATCCTCCTGCCTCATTCTCCTAATGGTAGGATTACAGGTGTGAGCCACCACTGACTGGCTTTTTTTTTTTTTTTTTCAAGGTAGGGTCTCACTCTAGCCCAGGCTGACCTGGAATTCACTATGGAGTCTCAGGGTGGCCTCGAACTCAGCGATCCTCTTACCTCTGTCTCCCAAGTGCTGAGATTAAAGGCGTGCATCACCATGCCCGGCTCTGACTGGGTTTTTGTAGAATTACTTTAAAAGTTTTTATTATTTTTATTTGTGTGTGTGTATGTGTGTGTGTGTGTGAGAGAGAGAGAGAGAGAGAGGGAGAGGGAAGGGGAGGAGAGGAGAGGAGAGGAGAGTATGGGTATGCCAGGGCCTTCTGCCACTGCAAACGAAGTCCTGATGCATGTGCCACTTTGTGCATCCCTCCAAGTGCAGAGAAGAATGAGAATCTGTGTCACTCAGGTGCCTTAATGGTTTGGTCTGTGGCTTCAGGCTTCTTTCATAGACAGTATTAAGTAAATTTTAGGTGTATATTTTCCACAAGTCTTCCTTGGGTGGGGGAGTACCCTGCTCTTGCTTGAGTTCTTCTCTGACTCCCCCCTTCCCCCCCTGCCCAAGGTAGGGTCTCGCTGTAGCTCAGGCTGATCTGGAACACACTCTGTAGTCCCAGGCTGGCCAGCGGAGGAACACCGCTTGCGTCTGGCTTTACGCGGTGCTGTGGAATCGGATCCTGGGTTGGCAGGCATTGCAAGCAGGTGCCTCGAACACCTCTGCAGCCCCTGCTTTGTGTTTGGTAGATGGAAGCCTCTGAGAGGACCTCGAGGGCGGGCGGTGACATCCCTCACCTGCCGTAATTCCTCCTCGCCACCGCTCAGCTCAGCGGGCTGCGCTTCTTGGGGCCTCTGAGTCCTCTGTGCTCAAGGTCTTTTCCTCCCTTCTCCCTCACCTAGTGATGTGTTCCCAGTAAGGGAAATTTGACCACTGTTTATTTATTTACACACACTAGGTCCTCTTGCTGCTACAAAGGAATGCCAGATGCTTGCTCTACGTTTTTGTGTCGGGCTTATGTGGGTGGCTAGGGAATTGAACCCAGGCTGGGAGGCTTTGCGAGCAAGTGCCTTTAACCGCTGAGCCATCTTCCCAGCCCCTTGATCATCCTCTCGTTAATGCATAGGTAGTTGTTAAACTACATACCCACTTTACTGAGTGTGCATTGTCTCGAACATCAGCTGAAACCCATTGTAAATGACAGTAAAACTTGTGTTTCATGCCAGCATCTCCGTGGACTGTGTTGTACATTCCACTCTGGACCCCACAGTCGGTTTCCTATCATTTCGCCTCGGGGCTCCTCTTCTTTCTGAAACTCCCCTCCTCCCCAGTCTGTGTGTGGATCCATCTAGTGGCGTCTCTGGTGGCTGCCACTAGATGTGGAAGGCGGGGACTGTCTGTGTATCATGGTAGACGCATTTCTGTGCACAGGGGCGTGTGTCATCCGAACAGGCAAAGACGTTCTTCGTACAGACTCCAGAGCTGTGAAATCCTAGAGAAGGGAGCTAGCATTTGGAGGGAAAAATAGACTATAACCAGGACAGGAGAAAAGGATAAAGGGTAGAAAAATCCCTGGGCTGAGGAGCTGGTTCAGTGGCTGAAGGCACCTGCTTGCAGAGCCTGAAGGCCTGAGTTCGATTCCCCGGCACCATGTAACACCGGAGGCACAGAGTGGTCTGAGGTTTGTTTGCAGCCCTGATGTGGTGCCCCCATCCCTCTCACTCTTCTCTCTCGGATAAATGAGGCGGCTTCAGTATCAGTGTCCCCTCACAGCCTCAGGTGTTTGGCTGAGCTTCCTGCTTAGTCCCAGCCTGCTGGGAGACGGGGCTGCACTCCCGGGCTGAGCTTGGGGGTCGGCGGGTCTGGGCTTCCGCGTGTTCAGCGCCAGCTGTGCCCTGTGCCACAGATGTGTGGCCGCCCGCCTCTGCCACGGTGAAGCTTCCCTTACAGCTGCAAGCTGGAGATAAACCCATCCCCCCCGTAAGCTGCTTTTACTAGGGTGTTTTGTCGTAGCAACGAGAAGGTAATTGTTGTAATAAGTAAAAATACTTTTAAAGCCTGGCGTGGTGGCGCACGCCTTTTATCCTAGCACTCAGGAGGCAGAGGTAGGAGGATCGCCTTGAGTTTGAGGCCAACCTGAGACTGCAGAGTGAGTTTCAGGTCAGCCTGGGCTAGAGTGAGTCCCTACCTTGAAAAAACATATATATAAATCCTGGGGCTTTTAAAAGGTGGAGTGCGGGGAGAATTGGACCCTTGAATATATACTGAGAAGTTGAACTGGGAAGTGTGGACTATCACAGGCTTGCTTCAGTGAGGTTTGGGTTCTTCCAGAAATGACTGTGAGGTGACTCACACCAGGAGAGGCAGGCTTATCCTCCTGGGTTTGGGAAGGTCACCATGCTTACAAAGGCCACGGGCCTGGACGAGGGAAGTGCAGTCATCTGTGGGGTCTGGCCCTGTTCCCTGGCTGGATGTTGGAAAATTTGCATCTGGTGCATGACCTGTCAGCTGGGGCTGGACAAGGCGTCCAGCTTCCTTGGTGGCCACAGGAGATGAGACTGAATTTGATTTGGGATATGTTCAGGTTTGGGTGTTCATGAGAGTCCTGGGAAGATGCCTCTCGCCTTGCCCTCCCAATTCTTCCTTTCCTGTTGCCGTGACACCATTTGGGCTTTGGTGGCTTGGACAGGGCAGGTGGCAGGGAGTGTCCCTCTTGGCTAAACCATTTGGTCCAGCTCCTGTTCTTTGGCTGGGTGCTCCTGGCTCCCAGTGGCCTCTGGGCTCCCCATAATGCCATGCAAATACCACATTTTTATTATTATTTTATTTATAAATTTTTAAATTTTATTTTATTCATTATTTATTTGAAGGGGGAGAGAGGGAAGAAGAGAAATAGGAGAGAGAGAGAGAGAATGAATATGGGCGTGCCAGGGCCAACAGCCACTGCAGACAACCTCCAGATACGTGTGCCCCTTCACACACATGTGCCACTTTTTGCATCTGGCTTCATGTGGGTACTGGGAAATCGAACCTGGGTCCTTAGGCATTGTAGGCAAGCATCTTAACCCCTAAGCCATCTCTCCAGGAACCCCCTTTTTTTTTTCGGTTTTTCGAGGTAGGGTCTCACTGTAGCTCAGGCTTACTTGGAATTCACTATGTAGTCTCAGGGTGGCCTCGAACTCATGATGATCCTCCTACCTCTGCCTCCCGAGTGTTGGGGTTAAAGGTGTGCTCCCCCACAACTGACTGTATATGAAATTACTGATGACAATGGGACACAGCTCAGTGGCTCAGGGGTGGAGTGCTTGGCCAGCATGTCTAAGGCCCTGGGATCAGTCCCCAACACAACTTCCCCCGTCCTCCAAAAGAAAACTTAAGCTGGGCCCGGTGATGCCGGCCTCTTGTCTGTGCCACATGAGACGCTGATGCACGGTGATCACTTGAGTGTGGGCGCCTCTGCAGGAAAGCAAGATCCTGCCTCAAAACCAACCAGATGATCTTGATGCCTGCTGACTAGCAGTTAGGGCGCTTGCCTGCAAAGCTGAAGGACCCAGGTTTGATGCCCCAGTACCCACGTGAGCCAGATGCACAAGGCGGCACATGCATCTGGAGTTCATTTATAGCGGCTAGAGGCTCTGGCACACACCCATGATCTCTATCTCTCTCTCTCCTTGTGAATAAAAAGAAAAAAGATAGACTCCTCCAAATGCTTTCCATACTGTAATGTTTCCCTTCCCTTCCCTCCCCTCCCTTCCTACCTCTTCCCTCCCCTCCCCTCCCTTTCTGTCTCTTCTCTCCCCTCCCTTCCCCATACCTTCCCTTCCCCTCTCCTCCCTCTCTCCCTTACCCTCCCCTCCTTTCCCTTCCGCTCTTCTCCCCTCCCCTTCCCTCTTTTTCTTTCTCTTTCTCTTCTCTTCTTTTCTATTTATTTGCAAGGAGAGAGAGAATGAGAATGAATGGGTGCATCCACACAAACAGGCTGCAGATGCCTGCGTCCCTTGTGCATGTGGCTTTACATGGGTGCTGGGGGCGTGGGTCCCGGCCAGCGGGCTTTGCAAGCAAGCTCTTTGCCATGTCCCCAGCGCCCCTGCCCCGCCAGCCGCCCCCCAGCGCTTTCCTTATTGATAAAAGAAGGTAATGATGCCGTTCTTCTCTTCCAGAAAGCGTCAAGGACGTTATCGGCAGAAAGATAAAAATTACGGTGAGGAAGAAAGTGAAGCTGGAGGTGAAGGGGGACCGAGTTGAGAACAAGGTGCTGGTGAGTGTCCCGGTTACGTCCCGAAGGTCTTCAGGGCGGAGGCGTCGTCCCCTTCGTCGGGGACTCTGTGTTTGTCTTAGATACACTGGGCTCTTCCTTGGTGGGGAATTGAAAGTGAGGGTCAGTTTTTGAGGTTCGTTTGTATTTTCCCCTGTGTTCACGTGAGTGCCTGGAGCCCATTTTCGCGTTGTGGGCTCGGTGGTGGCGCTGCGCTGGTCATGTGACTTTCTAATGGAGGAGGTCGTGACACTCGTGTCTTAATAGTTCAGGAAACGCTGGCAAGTGGCATGTCTGGAGTTTCATCTAGCGCCGATGACCTGCGAGTGCCCGCCGCGCAGTCAGCACCTGCCTTGCGGGTTTGAGGGTTCCTGTGGAAAGATGCTTGCTGGACATAGTATTGCCGTGTGATCACTGGGCTTGTCATTCCCTCCAGTGGTCAGAAGAGTTACTGGTGGCCAAGGACCTGGACCCTGTGGACTCAAGGTTTTAGAGGTCATCAGTGACTGGCCAGTACTTTAACAGCATTTATGTATTTGCAAACAGAGAGAGACACACAGAGAGAATGGGTGCGCCAGGGCCCCTTGTCACCGCAAAGAAATGATGCATGCACCGCTTTGTGCATCTGGCTTTATGTGGGTACTGGGAATTGGACCTGGGCTGTCAGGCTTCGCTGAGCCGTCTCTTCAGCCCCTGACCAGTACTGTTTCAAAGGCAAAACACAGTTTGGTCTTTTTTGCTGGTTTCTAGGTTGACACCATGGCTAATTTATTTGCAAGAGAGGAGAGGAGAGGAGAGGAGAAAATGGCACGCCAGGGCTTCTAGCCACTGCAGACAAATTCCGATGTCTGTGCCACATTATGCATCTGGTTTATGTAGGTACTGGGGAATTGAATCCCAGCAGTCAGGCTTTGCAAGTGAGTACTTTATTTTTATTTTATTTTATTTTTTAATTTTTTTGAGAGAGACAGACAGACAAAGAGAGAAAGAGACAGAGAGAGAATGGGCACACCAGGTCCTCACGCCACTGCAAACGAACTCCAGATGCATGCGCCACCTTGTGCACCGGGCTTACGTGAACCAGGGTCCTTAGGCTTCACAGGCTAGCGCTTAACCGCTAAGCCATCTCTCCAGCCCTGCAAGTGAGTACTTTTAACCACTGAGCCCATCTCTCCAGTCCCAATGGTTAGTCTAAATTTAAATGCCGGGAAGAGAAGCAGGTATGGTGGTTTAGCCCCGTCTTCCCCAGCACGTGGGAGGCTGAGAAAGAAGGATTGATGGTGGGAGTCACCATGCCTGGCTGAGTACAGAGTTTCTTCTTTATCTTCGTCTTCTTTCTTCTCGTGAGTATAATGGCTAATATGTTCAGAATGCTGACCAAGTACTCTGTCTGTTGAGTACTTAACCTGTGCTTGGTACGTCTTGTATCCCCACTGCAGCCCTGTGGGAGTGGCCCTCCTTTTGCAGCCCCATGTTACCGATGACGAAGCTGAGATTTGGAGAGGCTAAAGGAACTCGCCTCAGGTCACTGGGCTCGTCAATGGCAGTGCTGGGATTTGAACCGCACTCAGAAAGGGTTTGCTCTGCCATTGCGTTAACCTAACAAGAAAACTTCTCGATGCCTTGGGCAGTGTCTGCTAACTTTGGAGGAGGTTGGGGTTCCAGAAGGATCAGAGCTCTGGGTCTTTGTTGGAGTGGATTGCCTCACACGTTCATTTGTTCCATACTGATTGACTGTGCTGGGCACAAGGCACATGGTGGGGATAGGATGTGCTTCGAGGGTCTGGAGAGATGGCTTAGCGGTTAAGGCACTTCCCTTTGAAGCCAAAGGACCCAGCTTTGATTCTCCAGGTCCCACATAAGCCAGATGCAAAAAGTGGCGCCTGTGTCTAGAATTTGTTGGCAGTGGCTCGAGGCCCTGACGTGCCCATTCTCTCTATATCTGCCTCTCTCTCTCCCCTGCTCTCTCAAATATATATATATAATATATATTTTTTTAAAGATGTGCTTCGACTGTGATTTCATAGGGTCTCAGCTGCTGGGCTGGTGAGTGAGGAAGCTTGTAACTGTTGGCTTGGGACGTCCTATGAGGAGGTGAATGAGGACTCAGGGCTTCTGGAAGGAAGTGGAACCCAAGCTGACACTGGATAGACAGGGGTTAACCATGGGAAGAGTGCAGACTAGCTCTGGGCAGAGTAGGAGCGGTATATGCCCAGAAAGCAGACAGAGCTCAAAGTGGGAAGAGACAAGATTTACCCTGGGTTGGGATGGACTACTCAAAGCCTGATTCCAGTCTGTGGTAGCTTGAATGTATGTCCCCCAATAGACTCAGGAGTTTATTAAAGCTTGTAACTTGGATTTCTAGCTGCCTAGCTGGAGGGAGGTGTCACTGGGGGCAGAGATCCTAGGGTCCAACCCTAGGGTGTTAGTTGGGGTGGATCTGAATGGTGGAACTTTCCCTGGATCTGTAAGCCTGAAATCAGTGCCATTCTTCCCATAAACTGTTCGTGCGGAGTGGACTACGACACTCTTCCTTTATCAGGTGTTAGGGCTGGTGAAACGGGGGTCTTCATGTCATTTGTTTCTGATGACCTTCACGTGAACTTTATTCTCTGGGGAGGCAGGAGGGTTCTGTGGTTAAGGGCTCTGACTCTGGAGCCACACCCGGTTGGTCCTGACAGTTGCTCAGTGTTGGTCAGTTGCTTTCTGGAATGAAAGCAATTGTGATATAGCTATGTATATGCCTTGCTTGTCAGACTAAGTGGCATCTGTTTATTTATCGATTTTTATTTTAGAGAGAGAGAATGAGAATTGATGCACCAGGGCCTCAGCCACTACAATTGAACTCCAGACGCTTGCACCACCTAGTGGGCGTGTGCGACCTTGCTCTTGCCTCACCTTTGTGTGTCTGGCTTATGTGGGATCTGGAGAGTAGAACATGGGTCCTTAGTCTTCACATGCAAGCGCCTTAACCACTAAGCCATCTCTCCAGCCCATGCGACATCTATTTAAATACTGGCTAGGGGCCTGAGTGGTGACTCAGTTGGTCAAGTGCATGCTGAGCGAGCATGAGGGCCCGAGTTGAGACCCTTGGCACCCTTGGCACCGTGTGAAAAGCTGAGCGCTGTGCTGGGTGCTGGCAATCCTGGCTGTGGAGGTGGAGGGAGGAGTATCCCTGGGGTCACTGGCTGGCTAATGCAGCCGGAACTGGGAGTTCCAGGCCAATGAGACTCTTTCTCAAAACATGATGTGGATTTAGGTTTCTTGGGCTGGGGCGGTGGCTTTTCTAATTGCCCCCCCTTTAAAAATATTTATTTATTTATTTTGAGAGGAAGAGAATGAGAGAGAGAGAGAGAGGGAGGGAGGGAGGATGGGCACGCCAGGGCCTCCGGCCACTGCAAGCAAACACCAGATGGATGCATCATCTTTTGCATCTGGCTTTATGTGGGTACTGGGGAATCGAACCTGGGTCCTTTGGCTTTGCAAGCAAACATCTTAACCACTAAGCCATCTCTCCAGCCCTTTATTGTCGTTTTTGTAGCCACACTAAATCCACACCTCTCTGACCCTGGTAAGCTACTAATCTGCTGTTGGCTTTTATTTTACATTTTGGAGACAGAGTGTCATATTGCCTGGGCTGCCTTTGAACTAATTATGTAGCCAAGGCTGTCTTTGAACTAATCTTCTACCCTCTGACTCCCCAGTGCTAAGACCACTTACCTGTTCTTCCCATAATATTGTCATGAAAAATGTCACACAGGGGCTAGGGAGATGGCTTCAAAGTTAAAGGCGCTTACTTGCAAAGTCTGTCAGCCCAGGTTCCATTCCCAAGCCACCCATGTAAGCCAGACGCAAAAAAGTGGCGTCAAGAAGCCTTGGAGTGCTCACTCCCTCTGTACATAAATAAAGATATTAAAATCGGTAGTTAGGCATATTGCCTCATGCCTGTAATCCCAGTACTTGGAAAGCTGAAGCAGGAGGATTGCTTTGAGTTCAAATCTCTAGGCTGTCTCAAAAAAAAAAAAAAAGATTACTTAAGGGCCAGGGAAATGGCTCAGTAGTTAAAGGCGTTTGCTTGCAAGGCCTGTTAGCCCGGGCTCGCTTCCCCAGCACCCACATTAAGCCAAGTGCACCAAGTGGCGCATGCATCTGGAATTTGTTTGCAGTGGCAAGAGGAGCTGGTATGCCCATTCTCTCTCTCTCTCTGTTTGCAAATAAATAGTAAATAAAATTTAAAAAGAATATATTTTGCATATTCATAGTTAAGCCCCAGACACCGAGGCTGGTCCTATCTGTGTGGAAGATGGAACCCAGGGCCTTGCGCTTGCTGAACGCTGGCTCTGCCACTGAGCCATCACCCCAGCCCGGTGCGGCTGTTTGGCTGAGCACGTCAGAAACACGTAGAAAGTGAGATTGGGGGTCTGTTTTGGTTGCTATAGAGAGACTCTCCCATTCCCCAGCTAATCAGGGCAGGCACCACAGTGTTTAAAATAGCTAGACTGGGGATGCATTTCTGGTAAACAGTGATGGTAGGAGAAACATTCTCAGCCCCAAAGTGGGGTACCCGGGGCTGGCCAGCCCACCTGGGTAGCACTTCTGTGTGTTGGGGCTTTGCTCCCGCAGCGAACACAGCTGTCAGGATGGATGGCTCGTGGGCTGCAGACGCTTCTGGGGCATGCTGTTGGCAGCTCCCATGGACGTAGGCCTCTGGGTTTAGAACCTCTGAGCCGGGCGGTCGGCAGCGGTCGTCCTGTAATTCGAACAGTCCCCTCTGTGGCCCCGTGAGGTTTCAGGATCATTTGACCATTCAGTGCATAGGTGGTTTTCAGAGCGCCTGGGTGAAGTTACATGTCTGTAGGAAACCGAGCTTTAGACAACGGCAGGAGCGCAGACATGATCCTCAGGAGGGGTATCGGAGCGCGCGCGTCGGCTGCCAGGGCTCCTGGCAGAAGTTCTGGGAAAGTTCAAAATGAAAGAAGGCATATTTGAGTGTTAGAGGGTCTACCTGAACCCAGAGTCTGGGGGCAGCTCCTGCCTCTCTCTGGGTAGGGGCTGGGGGATGCTCTGGCCCGCCGTATACTTTCCCAGGATGCACTTCTGGCTGCCTTGAACTTGTTACCTGAGCTGCAGCGACTTTGTGCTTCCCTGTCGGTGCCCCACTTTCCTCTGCAGGTGGGATAGGCGAGTCAAATGACCTTGGGCAGGGAAGCCGTTGCGCACATAGCAGCCTTGATGTAACTTCATTGTTCTTAAAAAGATAACAGTTTTCCCAGCCTTTGGGATTTAGCCTCCCAGGGTACAATGTACAGGGGAGGGGGATGCCAAGGAGGAGGAGTAACTGGGGGGGTATGAAAGGGGCATTGTATTAAGTGAGGGCTAGGCATCTCACCAAAATTGGGAATGAATAGGGAGAACTCTACTCCATGGTTATAAAGTAGTTACTGAGGAGACAAAACAGACATCAATCAAGCTGATGGGCACGTCAGTGTCTTTTCATTGGAAACACACTTAATCTATTGTTAAACGAGATTGAAAACTGCAACTAAATGTTTTTCCTTCTGATTTTCTTTTCTTTCTTTCTATTTTCCTCCCTCCCTCCCTCTCTCCCTTTCTTTCTTTCTTTCTTTCCTTTTCTTTTTCTTTTTTTTTTTTTTTTTGAGGTAGGGTCTCACTCTGTAGGCCAGGCTGACCTGGAATTCATTATGTAGTTGCAGGGTGGCCTTGAACTCACAGAGATCCATCTACCTTTGCCTCTCGACTGCTGGCATTAAAGGCATGCACCACTATGCCCAGCTCTCCCTTTCTTTTTTAAGAGAGGGTTTCGGGGGGGATCTCGTTCTGTACCTCAGGCTGGTTGAGACTCACTGTGTAATTAATACAGTAGGCCTTGAATTTCTGGCAGTTCTTCTGTCGCAGTGCCGGGATTACAGGCAAGTACCACAACACCTGGCTAACCTGTGATATATCTTTTAAAAAATTCTATGTGTTGCCGGGTGTGATGGTGCACGCCTTTAATTCCAGCACTTGGGAGGTAGAGGTAGGAGGATCACTGTGAGTTTGAGGCCAGCCTGAGACTATATATTGAATTCTGTGTCAGCCTGGGCTAGAGTGATACCCTACCTCAACAACCCAAAAAGAAAAAAAAAGTTATAGATATATATATATATATTTGTGTTGTGTGTGTCTGTGTGTGTGTGTGAGAGAGAGACAGGTAGTGAGTGTGGTTGTTCAACTTTGTGCATCTGGCTTTATATGGGTTCTGGCGAATCAAACTCAGGCCAACAGGTTTTGCAGGCAAGTACTTTTAACTGCTGAGCC
Organism: Dipus sagitta; assembly: GCA_036346955.1. Classification (NCBI taxonomy): domain Eukaryota; kingdom Metazoa; phylum Chordata; class Mammalia; order Rodentia; family Dipodidae; genus Dipus; species Dipus sagitta. Next base: position 2,678,586 of record CM070782.1, on the reverse strand, counting down.
ATCTCCTTAGCCTTGCTTATATATTTTAATATAGTATAATATTATTTTTTGCATGTATGTATGGCTGTTTGTGTGTGTGTGTACGTGTGTGCAATGCAGAGCCTGAGGCCCATGTTGGGTATCTTCCTCCTTTAACAAAGTTTTTTTATTAATTTTTATTTAATTGCATGTATTATGTATATATGTATGCATGTATGTATGTATGTGGTGTGCATGTGTGTGTGGGGGGCTTGCCAGAGTCTTGTGCCACTGAAGATAGTTCCTCTTCACATGAGTGGCTGGGGAATTGAACCTGGGCCAGGCCAGCAGGCTCTGCAAGCAAACACCTTTAGCCATTGAGCCATCTCCCCAAAATCTGGAGTTCATGTGCTTTGGTGAGGCTAGCTAGCCAGCAAGCCCTGGAGGTCCTCCTAAGCACTGGGCACACATGGCCCCTGTTGGCTTGTGGGTGCAGGAGATGCCAAGTCAACACCCCATGCTTGTGAAATAAGCGCTTTATCCGCTGTGTCTTCTCCCCAGCTCCCTCTCATCATATGTATTTTTTTGTTTATTTTTATTTATTTATTTGAGAGCAACAGACAGAGGGAGAAAAAGGGAGGGAGGAAGGGAGGGGAGAGAGAGAGAGAGAGAGAGAGAGAGAGAATAGGCGCATCAGGGCCTCCAGCCACTGCATAGGAACTCCAGATGCATGCGCTCCATTGTGCATCTGGCTATGTGAGTCCTGGGGAATCGAGCCTTGAACCAGGATCCTTAGGCTTCACAGGCAGGCGCTTAACCGCGAAGCCATCTCTCCAGCCCTCTGTCGTATATCTTTAAAAAACGTTTTCAATTTTTATTTTTTCACCATCATATATCTTAAAATGGAATTTAATTACTGTTTGTGATATACTTTTATGATTTTATTCTTGCCTCTCAGAACTTTATGACATTTTCAATTTGTCTCATTTTGAATTTCTTCATGATGTTGTGTTGGTCTCCTGTACAGGTATATTGTAATTTACCTAAGCGTGTGCTGTATTGTCAGATGTTCTGTTTTTTGTTTTTTGGGTTTTTTTTTTGTTTTCTTCTGCTGTGTGTTATTTCTCTTGGGGAAATTCCTGGGAGTAGGGTTGCTACGGGGAAGGCATTTCCAGGGGTGGTTTTCGTCTTACTCTTATTTAGGAATTCTCACTAGAGAATAACTCTCACATCTCATCATCTTTTAGTTTCTTTTCTTTCTGTCTTTTCTTCTTTGAGGTAGGGTCCCACTCTAACCCAGGCTGACCCGGGACCTCACTCCAGAGCCCCAGGCTGGTCTTGAACGCATGGCAAATCTCCTACCTCTGTCTCTTGAGTGCTGGGACTGAAGGTGTGCGCTACCATTCCAAAACTGCTTAACAGGCTTGTTCCTTTTGTCCGTCTTGCATTTCTCAGCCCCGTGGCCCCCCAGCCCTCAAGCAGACTCCATTCCTTTCACCTCTGCCTGTGTGAGTGCATTGTGTTCTCTCAGGCACGGAGAACTACGGTGGCTCTGTGTGCACGGAAGCCTGCAAAGATGGCTCTGCCCGTCCCAGCTCTTGGTGATGCTGTCTTGGTGGGCCCAGCCCAAGCTCGTTCCTTAGGTGGAAGTCTGCACGGGTGTCTGCATGTATTATCAGATTGTCTTTGCTCTTGCCAAAGGGCTTTCTTGCCTTGGGTCTTCGAATGCTCTGGTAGTGAGAGGACTTGCAAATGATAAGGTGCCTGGCTCTTTCATTAGTCAAAGCATACTTAACAAGCACCATAATCTAGGCTGCATACAGAGCCAGACCCGGTTCAGGAGGTGGTTTATTATCACGATGAAAGGACATTGTTTTTATTTTTGTTTTTTCTCTTTCTTTCTTTCTTTCTTTCTTTCTTTCTCTCTCTCTCTCTCTCTCTCTCTCTCTGTCTCCCTCGCCCCCCCCCCCCCTTTCTTTTTTGAGGTATTCTCTCACACTAGCCCAGGCTGACCTGGAACTCTATAGTTCCAGGCTGGCCTTGAACTCACAGTGCTTCTCCTAACTCTGCCTCTTGAGTGTTAGGATTAAAGGGGTGCACCACCGCACCTGGCAAGGACATTTTTTTTTTTCCTCCCAACAGTTTAACTGTTAGTTCACCTATGTGATGGTTTATATTGATGGTCGACTTAACAGGATCCAGAAATCACCCCTGAGGAATTACCTAGTTAGGTTAGCCTCCAGGCATGCCTCTGAGGGATTGTCTGGACTATGTTGACTGATGTGGGAGGATCCACCTTAACTGTGGGAGGGGCTATCTTGACTATGTTGACTGATGTGGGAGGATCCACCTTAACTGTGGGCAGTACCTTTCTCTGTGGGCAGTGGTCATGGACTGTATAAAAGAGAGGTAGCTGAGCACCAGCGTTCATCACGGCGCTTCACTTCCTCCCTCTGCGTGGAATGTGACATGACCAGCTGCCTCAAGTCCCGGCCACAGTGCCTTCGCCACCATGATGGTCTGTGACCTGGAGCTGTAAACTGAAACAATACCTTCTTTAAGACACTTCTTGTCCAGTATCTGGTCACCGCAGTGACTGTAACATAATTGACACAGCCTAACTGTGCCAACAGCCAGTTGCTTTAAGTCCTATGGTCCTTCCTCACCCCACATTAGCTGGAAGAAGAGAGAAAGAATGGGTATGCCAGGGCCTCTAGCCGCTGCAAAAACTTCAGATGCATGCATCACTTGTGGGTACTGGGAAATCGAACCCAGGTCGTTGGGTTTTGCAGACAAGTGCTTAACCGCTGAGCCATCTCTCCAGGGCCTTCCTTGAGTCTTGATTACCCTCTTCCCTCTGTACCCCACCCTGCCTCACCTTGCATTGCAGGGGGAAGGGGGTTCAAGTGAGCAGGGCCTGCGGCTCTAGCCTCCGTGGTCCAGCCTGCTCCCTCGGCCCTTCCAAGGCTATCATTGGGTAGGCTGCTGCCTAGCAACGGCTTTCCTTGCAAGATTGGCAGGTACGGGCTGGGACTGTAGCTCAGTGGTAGAGCACTTGCCTAGCGATCCACCAGTGAGGGGGTGGGGGGTGTGACTCGGTGTGTAGCACCTGCCTAGAATCCACTAGTCGGGGCTGGAGGTGTGGCTCAGCAGTGGAACATCTGCCTAGAATGTGAGGTCCTGGGTTCAACCCCTGCATACTACCAAACACCAAACCAACATACACACACACACACACACACATGTGTACACACACATGTGTACACACAAGGGTACACACAACAAGTACACATTGGGGCTGGGGAGATGGTTCAGTGGCTTCAATCTCTTGCTGTGCAAGCCTGAAGACAAATTAGAGTTTGGGTTCCCAGCACTCAGCACCCACTCACCACGTGGTTCCTGTGTCCATAAACTCAACATACGTACAGCTCTGGGAGGCGGAGTTGGGAATCCCAAGCTAGATGGCCAGTTAGTCTGGTCTTCATAGAGGCAAAGGCAAGAAGAGATACTGTCTCAAATAAAGTAGAAGGGGAGGACCACCACCCTTAGGTTGTCCTCTGATGATGCACACCACTGTGGTACATGTGCACGCACACAACACACACACTCACGCACGCATGCACACACACACACACACTCACGCACACATGCACACACTCACGCACGCACGCATGCACACACACACACACACACACACAAACACACGACCTTTGGGCTTTCAGGAATACACTTTCAGTTATTTTACAAGAAGCAAGAAAAAACAATATGAGAAGCAGATGTGGGCGGCTGGGCAAAGTTTCCGAACCCCAACCATCCTCTCGTTCCTTGGTTCCTCTGGGGCACAGCCACGCTCTGCTTGAAGCCCAGCTAGAGAGTGGCTGGTGGGGCCAGGCTGATTGAAAGGGTGTTATCAGTGGATACTTTTTTTTTTTCCCAAACCCATCTGTCCTAAGTCAGTTGTCACATGTCCCCTCCCCTAGAGCTTCTGTCATGCACCAGAAGTGTGACTTGGAGAGGAACAGCTGTGTCGTTTTGGACTGTGAATCTGGCACCCTCGCACGCTCCTCTTTCGAACCCTTTTGCCTGCAGCCTGGGCGAAACCCTGTACATCCGGGGGAGCCTCCTGTGGAAAACTTTGTCCCCAGAAGCGTAGGCTGAACACCATTCGGTTCCCATTTTCTACCCATAAGCACCCTGGTCCTTATCACTACACTCACCTCCTCCAAGTTCAGGGCTTGTGAATTAACTGTGAAGTTTTGGGAGCAGTTTCCTTTTCAACAGCTTAAAAAAAAAAAACAACAAAACTTTGGAGTTTAAATAGCCCTTAGTTTATAATTTTACCATGTCCAGTCAAAGTGGTTGGGGGCTCTTTTTCTTAGCTGTTCAGTTTTACTCATTCTCTTATTCTTGTCTTTCTAATTTTTTTTTTTTTTTGAGGCACAGTCTCACTATAACCCAGGCTGACCTGGAACTCACTCCAGGCTGGCCTCCAACTCGTAGCGATCCTCCTGCCTCAGGTCCCTGAGTGCTGAGACTAAAGGTGTGTACAACCAGGCTTAGCTTGTCTTGTCGTTTTTTTCAAGGTAGGGGCTTGCTCTAGCCCAGGCTGACCTGGAATTCACTATGTAGTCTCAGGGTGGCCTTGAACTCATGGCGATCCTCCTACCTTTGCCTCCCAAGTGCTGGGATTAAAGGTGGGCGCCACCGTGCCCGGCCTTTCTTGTCTCTAACGGAAATTGTTTTTAGGGGGTCTGGGCATCGATCTAAAGCCATGCATGTCAGGCAGAAGTTCTCTCACTGACTTGCACTCTTCATCTCCCTTCCCCTCCCTTTTCCTCCTCTCTTTTCTTTCCTTCCTTTCTTCCCTTCCTTTCTCCTCCCCTCCCCTGTACCTGCTCTCAGCTGTAGCCCGGCTGGTCTGGAACTTACGATCCTCCCTTCTTGGCTCCCAGAGCCAGATCCCACCGTGGACAAGGCCTGCGTGCGGGGAGATTTTCAGCCCTCCCCTCCCCCCAGCCCTAGCAGTTTCTTGTTAGCAAAGTGTCCGAGGCCGAGGTGAGACTATTAGCACCTTGTCACTTAGGATTTCTTTAGCCGTGTGCCATTTGTGGGCTCTTGCTGTGGGCACTGAAAGAAAGTGGCATCTGTCTTTATGTCTGACACATGCAGGTTCTCCCCAGGGCTGAGCAGGAGGACTTTCCTACCCGCTTCCTTACTTTGGGCCTGGCAGCGTTCGCTGTGAATAGCCAGTTTCTTTGGTCATCTGAGTGGGGCTCTCCTTCTTAATATTTTAGGGTGATCCTGTGCTGTAAGTTAGCCTTTGAGCAACAGCGAGTGTTTTTGTCAGTGTCACGGATAATTTTATACCTCCATTTCCATTTTTTTTTTTTTTGAGGTAGGGTCTCACTCTAGCCCATGCTGACCTGGAATTCACTATGTAGTCTCAGGCTGGCCATGAACTCAATGCCATCCACCTATCTCTGCCTCTCGACTGCTGGGATTAAAGGTATGTGCCACCACACCCGGCTTTAAAAAATTTTATTTATTTATTTATTTATTTGCAAGGAGAAAGAGACAGACAGACAGACAGAGAGAGAGAGAGAGGGAGAACGAGAACAACCAGGGCTTCTAGCCACTTCAAATGAACTCCAGATGCATGCACCACTTTGTGCATCTGGGTACTGGGGAATTGAACCCTGGTGGTTAGGCTTTGTAGGCAAGTGCCTTAACTGCTGAGCCATCTTTCCAGCCCTGTTTTGTTTTGTTTTTTTCTTTTGATACAGGGTCTCATGTAGCCCAAACTGGTCTCAAACATGCTGTGTAGCTGGGGATAACTTTTTTTTTTATATGTGTGCATGTTTGTGTATACACGTTTATTTGCGCACACATGTTTATGTGTGTACACATTTGTGTGCATATGCATGTTTATGTGATGTGCATGTTTGTGTGTGTGTGTACATGTTTATGTGTGTGTAGAGGATTTGGGTATTGTTCCTTAAGTAGACTGGCCATCCACCATCTTGTTTCTCTCCTTTTTATATTGTATTTGTTTATTTGAGAGACAGAGAGAATGGGCACACCAGGGCCTTCAGCCACTGCAAATGGAACTCCAGATGCATGCGCCACCTTGTGCATCTGGCTTTACTTGGGGGAATCTAACCTGGGTCCTTTGGCTTTGCCAGCAAGAGTCTTAACCACTGAGCCAGCACTCAAGCCCTTGTTTTTTTCTTAAAAATATTTTTGTTGGACCGGGGGGATGGTTCAGTGGTTTGGGTACTTGCTTGCACATCTCAAAGGCGCAGGTTCAATTCCCTAGTGCCCACGTGGAGCCAGATACTCAGAGTGGCGCATGCATCTGGAATTTGTTTGCAGTGGCAGGAGGTCCTGGCATACCCCTTCGGTCTGTCTCTGCTTGAAAATAACGAAACAGATTACAAGGCAAGCGTTTTACTGACCTTGAATTCCTGATCCTCCTTTATCTACCTCCCAAGTGCTCAGATCATGTGTGCACCACCACGCCCAGCCGTGTTCTCTTTCTTTTTTTTTAAAAAAAAATATTTTGATTTTTTGAAGTAGGGTGTCGCTCTAGCCCACGCTGACCCGGAATTCACTATTTGGTCTCAGGGTGGCCTCGATCTCACAGCAATCCTCCTCCCTCTGCCTCCCAAGTGCTGGGACTAAAGGCGTGTGTCACCACGCCCGGCCGTGTTTTCTGTTTTTGATTTTGCTATGTAGCCCAGGCTGGCCTATTGCTTCAGCCTCCTGAGCACTGGCACTGCTGGTGTGCAACACAGGAGGCTGAGAAGTCCTTCACAGCACATTCAAGCACATTAATGAGAACCGTGTCCCGAAGGACCGCAGTGTGTGTCCTCGCTGTCATTTCCCATCGCCTTTCCACCCCCTTGTGAATGAATGCGGAAGCTTGCCGAAGCCCTCTGTCACTGTGCAGTGCTTGAGTGACAGTCCAGCCCGGCAGTTCCTCCACCGAGGGATTTGGCCTTTGTCTCCAGGGTCGAGCCTCCTGGTGTCTCACTGGCTTCTTCCTTCTTCTCAGCTTTCAGTGAACCCTACTCTTATTTTTTTTTTTCCTCCGAGGTGCTGAGGCTGAGCTGGAATTCACTATGTAGTCTCAGAGTGACCTCGAACTCTCGGCGATACTTCTCTCTCTGCCTCCCGAGTGCTGGGATTAAAGGCTGTGCCTCCGCGCCCGGCACTGCTCTTGGGTTTTGGGGAGGCGGTGTTGTTGAGGCTGTTGGCTCTGGTGTTTCCACTCTCTGGAGGTTGTGCTGAATTCTGAATTTGCAGGCAGCCTGGACTACTATTTTTTTCCTTCTGTAGCCATGGCTGTGTGCACCAGGCTGGCTTCAAACTTGTAACTCTGTGCCTCCTAAGTTTTGGGACTACAGATGTGTCCCACCACGTCCGCCTCAGTTGTGTGGTTTTGAAATCAACAGCATCGGTTTCACCTGGGAGCCTGTTAAAAATGCAGATTCTGGGCTAGAGAGAGGGCTCAGCGGTTAAGGTGCTTGCCTGCAAAACCTAATGACCCGAGTTCAATTCCCCAGAAGCACATGAAGCCAGATGCACAAAGTGGCGCACGCCTCTGGAGTTTGTTTGCAGAAGCTAGAGGCCTTGACATGCCCATTCTTTCCCTCTTTCTGTCTGTCTGTCCATATATATATGTCTCTCTTTGCTTGCAAATAAATAAAAAATATCTTTTAGGGCTGGAGAGATGGCTTAGTGGTTAAGATGCATGCCTGTGAAGCCTAAGGACCCAGGTTCAATTCTCCAGGTCCCACATAAGCCTGATGCACATGGTGTGCATGCATCTGGAGTTCATTTGCAGTGGCTAGAGGCCCTGGCGCACCCAGTTTCACACACTCTTTCCCTGTCTCTAATAAATAAATAAAAATAAATCTTTAAAAAATATTTTTTAAAAAAAACGCAGATTCTTAGGGATTCCATTCTGAGCCAAACTGGCGCGGAGCTTAGCAGTTTGCTTTTGTTTGTTTATGAGACAGATTCTCACCGTAGTTGCCCAGGCTGGCCTCAAGTTTTGCCATCTTCCAATTTCAGCCTCCAGAATGCTGGGACAACAGGCATGTGCCGCCGTGCCCAGCTAGCAGCCCGATTGAACAAGCCTGTCAGGTAATTTTGATGCCCATTGAAGTTGGAGGGGCACCTGGTTAGCTCTGTAGGCAAGTTCCAAGTGGAGACTTGCAGAATAAGCTTGAGAAATGATCACTACCTCCCAGACTCAGAGCTTCAACGTCTGTTTGAGAACATGGCTTTTATCGGCCGGGTCATGCTGGGTGACTGCTGGTCTCAGTGAGTCCTCTGAGTCCTTGTGTTCTTCTGTTGGGATTTATCACCTGTTCAGATAGCTATTTTGTTGGAGGAACCTTCTTTTTTGTTAAATTAAAAGTTGTTATTATTTTCATTTATTTATCTATTTTGTTTTTTAAAAATATTTTATTTATTTGATAGAGAGAAAGAAAGAGGGACAGAATGGGTGTGCCAGGGCCTCCAGCCACTGCAAATGAGCACTCCAGATGCATGCGCCCTCTTGTGCATCTGGCTTACGTGGGTCCTGGGGAATCGAACCTGGGTCCTTTGGCTTTGTAGGCAAGTGCCTTAACCGCTGAGCCATCTGTCCAGCCCGAGAAATCTTCTTTTTAATGTGTGTGTGTGCGCGCGTGCGCTTGTGTGTGTGCCCAGGCTGGAGAACAGTCTTAGGTGACTTTCTCAGGAGCACTGTCTGCCTCCTTTGAGACAGGGTCTCTCATTGGCCCAGAGTCCACCATTTAGGCGGGACTAGTTAGCCGGCTAGCTCCAGAGATCTCCCTGAGATTGAATTCCGCTTAGTGTCACGGGCAAGTCTCATGGCTGGGGAGGCATGGTGGCAGGTATGGGGAGCTGGCTAGTCACACTGGTATGCAGAAAATAGGATGAACAGGAAGTGGGGCCAGCCTCTAAAACACTTCCTCCAGCAGGGCTCCACTTCCTGAAGGTTCCACAGCCTTCCCAAACAGTGCCACCGGCTGGGGACCAAACACATGGGGACACAGAGGGAGATATTTTATATTGAAACCATAACATTCTGTCCCTCCCTCCTACCTCCGGAGTACAACCGTGTGCCACCGTGCTCCGCACTCTCACGTGGGTTCTGGGAGTTGAACTCTGGTCCTCTGGCTCGTGAGGCCGTCTCTTTACTGACTGAGCTCTTCCCCCAACCTGGCCCTATTTGCCCCGCCCCCCATCCATGAGGTAAAGTCTGCTCTAGCCCAGGCTGACCTGGAACTCACTCTGTAACCTCAGGCTGGCCTCAACTCACAGAGGTCTTTCCTGCCTTAGCCTCCCATGTGCTGCCGTGCCTGGCTGCCTTCATTTCTCAATGTGATCATTAATTATTATTGTATTTGTGTGTGTGGATGTGTGTGATGATGCACATGGGTGGGTACAGGTGTGCCCCACTCAGCGTCTGGTCTCCATGGGTGCTGGGGGCATCAAAGTTGGGCAGGCAAGCTTTACAAGTGCCTTTACCCACAACCACTGAGCCGTCTGCCCAGCCCCAGCAGCTTACGCGTGGAGGCTCAGTACCAAGTGCCACTCAACAAGAGCAAGGAGCAGCCAGACCGCCCGAGCCTCTTCTGCTTCCTGTCTCCCTCCTGGCTGCAGCATGCCTGAGGCCATGTCCGTCTGTCTGCTCCTGCTACCTGCTACATCTTCCCCTTTACAGCATCTTTTACTGTCCTTGTGGCTTTCTGAAGCTCTTCCTCTGTTTTCTTTTGGGCTAAAGTCGATTGAAAAATATTTATTTATTTATTTGACAGAGAAAGGTGGGGGGAGAGAGAGAGAGAGAGAGAATGGACACACCAGAGCCTCCATCCACTGCAGACAAACTCCGGATGTATGCGCCCCCCCCTTGTGCATCTGGCTAACGTGGGTCCTGGGGAATCGAACCTGGGTCCTTTGGCTTTGCAGGCAAACGCCTTAACCACTAAACCATCCCTCCAGCCCCGATTTTTTTTTTTTTAAGTATACTTTATTTACTTACTTGCAAGCAGAGAGAGAAGAGAAGAGAGACAGGCTGAGAGAATGGGTGCACCAGGGCCTCGGGCCACTGCAGACAACCTCTGGATACATGTGTCGCTTTGTGCATCTATGTGGGTCCTGGGGAATTGAAGCAGGCGTCTTAGGCTTTGCAGACTGAGCTATCTCTCCAATCTGTTTGTCGTTTTATTTTGTTTTTCTGAGTGTCCCTCACCAGCTCACATAGAGGCAGTCTCTAGTCCAATAGCTTACCTTGGAAGTCTTATCCTATGGCTTCCTTTTGGGGGGGTGAAAAGGGGGGCGAGAGAATGAGAATGTGTTGAGAAAGGGTTTCACTCTGTAGCCTAGGCTGGCCCTGTACTCACAGCAGTCCTCCTGTCTCAGCCTCCAGAGCGTTAGGATTACAGGCACGAGTCCAGGACAGCTTCTTTATTCTCTTTTCCTCCCTCCCTCCCTCCTTCTTCCCTTCCCTCCTTCCTTCCTCTTGCTTCCCTCCTTCTATCCCTCTCTTCCTCTTTATTTCCTTCCTTTCTTTTTCCTCCCTTCCCTTCCCCTCCTCTCTCTCCTCCCCTCTCTTCCTTTCTCTCACCCTCCTTCTCTCTCTTTCTCTCCTTTTTTTCATTCCTTCCAGGCAGGGTCTCACATGGTCCTGGCTGGCTTAAGCTCGCAGTGTGGTAGAGTCTTGCTCTGTCTTCATCTCCCATGCGACACCACATTTAATTCCAGGACAATTTTTTTTGAAATATATTTTATTTATTTATTTATGAGAAAGAGACAGATGGAAAGAGAATGGGCACGCCAGGGCCTCCAGCCACTGCATACGAATTTCAGACTCATGTGCCCTCTTGTACATCTGGCTTACGTAGGTCCTGGGGAATTGAACCTGGGTCCTTAGGCTTCACAGGCAAGTGCTGTAACTGTTAAGCCATTTTCCCAGTCCCTTTTTTTTTTTTTTTAGTCAAGTCCGTCTTCCCCAATGATCTTTTCATGGCCTTAAATGCCTGAGACCTACAGTACAAAGTTCAAGGCCCTGAACAGGTTTGACAGGGCCTTGTGAAGTCCTACGCAGCAGCAGGTACATCTGATGTGGCTCCTCTTTAAACTTAGCTTTATGCAAGAGGCAGGCTTGATAGTGGAGACAGAGCAAAGCCAGAGTGACCAGATGCCCGCCGAAGCCTTTGGACTGGGCTTGGCTTTGGTTCTCATGGTAAACTCCAGAAAGGTGCAAATGAAGCCAGGCGTGGTGGCACATGCTTTTAATCCTGGCCCTCAGGAGGCAGAGGTGGGAGGATCACTGTGAGTTCAAAGCCAGCCTGGGACTACAGAGTGAGGGCCAGGTCAGTCTGGGCTAGGGTGAGACCCAGGTGTTCTCATACACTCTCCCCCACTCACATATACACATGTCCAAATAAATCGAAAAAGAAAACCTAGGGGGCAGAGAAGATGGTTCAGTGGTTAAAGGCACTTGCCCATAAAGCCTGCAGGGCCAGGTTTAATTTCTAAGCCACTCAAGTAAGCCGGTTGCATAAAGTGGCACGAGGGTCTGGTGTTTGTTTGCAGTGGCAAGAGGTTCTGGTGTGGCAACCATGGAAAGTTCTGTGGACATCACCGTACTAGTGTCTGTCCAAGTGGGCAGATACTCTCCTTTTGCTGCGAACGGAGGAGTGGAGTTCCTGGCTCACGCCAGAATTCTCGGTTTTGCAGTTGAAGGAACTGGCAAGCTGCTTTCTGTCCTGCCCTGGTCATTTTGAAAACTGGGCAGCAGTGGATGTGCCTGCATGAAGCCATCACATGTATTTAGCAACCGTCTGGAATTTTCAGCTAGAGAAGTGGACAGTGTGTACTTGCTGACCCCCAGACAGTGTACTTCCGCCCAGCCATGGGCCTGTGCATGTCCCTTGGGTGTCAGCTGCTGGGGACCTGAGCGCGCGTGGATTAGACACCCCTGACCTGGGTCTGCTCCCCGGCTGGGTTGCTCACTTTCATTTCTTACCCAGCACCGTTTGTATCCGGATGAGATGGTTAACTTAACTCTAGAATATTATCAGGAAGAGATGAGTTCACAAGACATGCACTGGAATTTTTCAGGTTTTGTTTCCCTACATTTCAGGTCAGATGATATTTGTTACTTTGGCTACAGAGAGGGAAGTGTCCCTGCTACTAGAAACAATTATTTTGGAGAAGATGGTAAAATAGGAGAGTATTCAGGCTGTGAGGCAGCTTCCATGTGGAGCTGGAATAGTCCGGGAAGAGAATCGCGTCTGGAGTAGTGGTGTGCGGGGGCTTTTTGTTTACATCCTCTTCTTCCTTTGGGTACCCTGTTGGCTACCGATACACAACCCTCCTCTCCTGTCCTATCCTCCCCTACCCTTCTTTTAAAAAAAATTATTTTTTAAATTAATTAATTAATTTATAAGTGAAAGAGAGAGTGGGCACACCAGGGTCTCTAACCACTGGAAATGAACCCCAGATGCATGCTCCACCATGTGCTTTTGACTTGTATGGGTTCTAGGGAATTGAACTTGGGTCCTTAGGTTTCACAGGCATGCACCTTGACCACTAAGCCATGTCTCCAGCCCCTTACCCTTCTTCTTTTTTTAAAAAAAATATTTAGTCATGATATATATATATATATATATATGTATATATATATACACACACATACACAAACACATACAGAATGGGCACACTAGGGTCTCCAGCCACTGCAAATGAACTCCAGATGTATGCACCACTTGCACATCTGGCTTATGTGGGTACAATGGAGTTGGACCTGGGTCCTCAGGCTTTGCAGGCAAGTGTCTTAACTGCTAAGCCACCTCTCCAGCCCTAGCCTTCTTTCTTAATTAAAAAAATTAATTTTAGTTTTTAAACTATTTAACTTATTATATTTATGAGAGAGAGAGAGAGAGAGAGAGAGAGACGACCACTGTAAATGGAACTCCAGATGCATATGCCACCTTGTGCATTTGGCTTTATGTGGGTACTGAGGAATTGAACCTGTGTTCTTTGGCTTTGCCTGCAAATGCCTTAACATCTGAGCTATCTATCTAGCCCCCACTTAGTTTTTAAATAAAAATACATTATTATTAGTAACAACATATTCTATATGGATACATGATGTGTTGGTACTCTCTTTTCCCTCATCCCTGCCCTCATTCCATTGGGGACCCTCTTCAGTGGGGTTGCAGGTATTCCCTATGGGGTTGTGGGTTATGCATTGTGGAAGCAGCAGTCAGTTACTTTTTGGGGGAGGCAATGCCCCTGGGCATGATGTCTCAACCTGTGGCTCTTACAGTCTTTCTGCCCCCTCTTCCACAATATTCCCTGAGCCGTGGTGGGTGAGTTTTAAGTCTACTTCAGTGATGAGCTCTTAGGAGCCTCTGGATCTCTGTGTTGGTAGGAGTATAAGGTGCGCCCCACCCGCCCGGCTAAAAGAAAAGTTTATTCTTCTTCTCCTGGATATGTCCTGCATCTTTATCCATGTTTATTTCCTGGCATATCCACCTGTCTCCTTCTATTTTTTATTGTTTTCCTTTTTATTTTTTTTAAATTTATTTATTTATTTGCAAGCAGAGGGGAGAGGGAGAGAGAGAGAGAGAGAGAGAGAAGACAGACAGAGAGAGAATGAGCTCACCAGGGCCTCCAGCCACTGCAAACGAACTCCAGATGCATGTGCCCCTTGTGCATCTGGCTTACGTGAGTCCTGGGGAATCGAATCTGGATCCTTTGGCTTTGAAGGCAAACACCTTAACCACTAAGCCATCTCTCCAGCCCTCCTTTTTATTTTTTAAATTATTGACAACTTCCATAATTATGGACAGTGAACCAGAATTCCCTCCTCTTCTTTCATTTTTGTTTTTGTTTTGAGACGGAGTCTTAACTCCTTAGAGTCCACGTACTCACTAATTACTTAGTCCAGGCAGCCCTCCTGCCTCAGCCTCGTGAACGCCGGGATTACAGGCATGCCACACCATGACCAGCATGCACCTCTCTCAGATGTTTGTCGTCAGCCTGACACTGACTTGGTCTTACGAGACCCACAGTGAGGCGTGGTGGTGGCACATGCCTGTAATCCCCCCACTGTGGAGGCTGGGGTAGGAGGATTGTGAGTTCAAGCCAGCCTATGTGACACAAAAACAGAAGAGCAACACCCCTCCCTGCCTAAAATATTTATTGGAGAAAGAGAGAGAGGGAGAGAGAGAGACAGATAAAGAAAGAAAGGGTACGCTAGGGCCGCCTGCTGCTGCGAACTCCGGAAGCATATACCACCTTGTGCCTCTGGCTTCATCCGGGTTCTCAGGAATCAAACCCAGGCCATTAACTTTTGCAAAGGAAACTCCGTTAACCGCTGAGCCATCTCTACAGCCCTCAGCTCGCTCTCTTGCTGCTCTCTTCCATCCGCTGCGGCAAAAAGGCGATGTGCGGCCTCTCCCCCAGGACCAGACTTTCCTGTCATCGTGAAGCTTCCCTTAGAAACTGTAAGCCAAGCTGACGGCCGCCGCCCCGCCCACCCTCCGCCAGCTGCCTTTGGTCACGTGTTTTGTCACAGCAACCTGAAGGCCACTGCAGCAGACCTTGATGTTGCCTTGGGAAAGACTGGTTTGATTTTGGTATTCTTTTCCAGTATCTGGGGAACTTAAGAAGCTGAGCCTTGGGCCAGCAGAGGGACTGTAAAAGACTAAAACAAGGGGCTGGAGAGATGGCTTGGCGGTTAAGGCATTTGCCTGCAAAGCCAAAGGACCCAGGTTCAATTCCCCAGGACCCACATAAGCCAGGTGCACAAGGTGGCGCATGCATCTGGAGTTTGTTTGCAGTGGCTAGAGGCCCTGGTGCGCCCATTCTCTCTCTGCCCCCCAAAATAAATGAATAAATAAATAAATAAATAAATAAATAAAATAAACAAATAAAAACATACATTTATTTGGTTTTTCAAGGTAGAGTCTCACTCTAGCCCAGGCTAACCTGGAATTAACTAAAATAAAAATATTTAAAAAAATAAAAAATTAAAATAAATTCTTACAGGTCTGTTTGTCACCTATTCTTGCCCCTGGGTGTGGTTGAAACACTACTGTAATCCCAGTACTTGGGAGGCTGAGGCAGGATAATTGTCATGAGTTTAGGGCTAGCCTGGGCTACATGTGACCCTAGGTCAAAAAAAAAACCTCCTCCCAAAACATTCCCTCCCCCAATGGGAAATGTAATGTGATCATAGATGACATTTTCCTTTTTTTTTTTTTTTATTTTTCTACTCCATATCCCACTTGGCGGGGTTAGAGTCACACAAGCAGGTCTCCTGTGTCCTGTGGGAGAATTCCTGACCTGGGTACACAGTGGGAAGAAGTGTTGGCCAGGCTGGACCCAGCATGTCCTGCGAAGCAGTGGGGCTCCCTGAAGCCCTTCTGGAATGGTTGGGTGACAGCCCAGTGGGACTCCAGTCCCTTTCCTCCCCGGAGGAGGGACACTGGACACAATCCCAGGTGGAAGTGCTCTTCTTCTCTGAACCTGAAAAGGAGGTGCGCACCCCCATACTGAGGAAGACCCTTATTCGGTGAGTACCAAGCTTTGAGAAACGAGATCTTCAGTCGGGACCTGAACAACTTAATGTGAGCACCACACACGAGAAAATGGCATCTTTGGGGACCTGGACTCTTTTTATTTTTATTTTTTTTTAATTTTACTTTATATTTGCAAGCAGAGTGGGAGGGAAGGAGGGAGGGAGAAGGGAAAGAGAGTGAGAGAAAGAATATGGGTGTGCCAGGGTCTCTTGCCACTGCAAATGGACTCCTGATGCATGCGTCACTTTGTGTATCTGGCTGCGTGTGGGTGCTGGGGAATTGAAACCACATTGTTAGGCTTTATGGGCAAGTGCCTTAAACCACTGGGCCATTTCCCCCGCCCCCGTGGACTCTTTCTAAAGGACCCTCTCTGGGCTGGCGTGCCCCAGCTTATGTGCGGAGTAACTTAATTAGACCGTTTTTGAGTTCTGACTTAGTCACTAGAAACCCTTGGCTGCCTTCCTGTTGTGACTTTGTATTTGCTGGTCATGGGCTGGCTTTCTGGTTCAAACTTGCTGGTGGTTTACTGCAATAATTTTGGCAAGGTTTTATAGGGAATATTAGCATGCATTTTTCCAACCTGTGCCCTTTGAGACTAAAAATTGTGCTAATTTCAAAAGGGCTCCATTTCCTTCAAAGAAAGACAGTATCTAGCAGAAGCTACCGAAGGGGGAGGACTGGAGGCTTCAGTGAGGGCAGGCATTACAGTTTTCAGACTAACTGTCCCAGTCCATGGCACAGTCACCTGAAATGACATGTAAGTTTAGCACGTCTTCTCTGCTCCGGAGCCTGTAGCTGCTGTTAGGTTTCTTACAGAGTGGGTGACTCCTCAAGGCTCAGGACTCCTGCAAAATACTTCCTTGACATGTCCTTGCTGCAGGTTTTAGAAATGCCAAATCCATACGTATTCTCACTTCTTTAAAAATATACGTTGTGGGGCTGGAGAGATGGCTCAGCTGTTCAAGGCACTTGCTTGCAGAGCCTGACAAGCCAGGCTCAGTTCCCCAGGACCCACGTAAAGCCAGATCCGCAAAGTGGTGCATGTGTCTAGAGTTTGTTTGCAGTGTCTGGAGGCCCTGGTGCTCTCATACTCTCTGTCTTTCTGCCTCTCTCTCTCTCTCTCTCAAATAAATAAATATTAAAAAATATACATATGGCTCTCCCTGAAAATGGACCAGCTAAGTGCAGTTGACCCTGTCAGCAAAACCTGTGTGCGTATGTGTGGAAAAGACAGGTGTCAGTGAAGATCAGACAGTGCGGGCTTCTCAGGGGTACCAGCCCAGGAGACAAGCCAGGAGTGCTGATACAAACCTGTAATCCCAGCGCTTGGGAGGTCGAGGCAGGGGGATTGCTGAAAGGGTGCGGCTAATCTGTATAGTTCCAGGCCAGCTTGGGTTGTAGAGTGAGGTCCTTTCAATCAATCAAAGCAAAACAAAACAAAAATCAGGGCTGGAGAGATGGCTTAGTGGTTAAGACGTTTGCTGGCAAAGCCACAGGACCCAGGCTCCACTCACCAGCAAGATACACAACGTGGCACTTACGTCTAGAGTTTGTTTATAGTGGCTAGCGATCCTGGTGGGCCCATTCTCTCTCTCTCTCTATCTGTCTCTCTCTCAAATAAATAAATAAATAATATACTAAAAAATCAAAATTAAGATTCAAAAGGGCAGAAGGGTCTTAAGTTTAGGGCCAGCCTGGGTTACATAGTAAGTTTGAGGCCAGTCTGAGCTGGGCTACATAGTGACATATTGAGACCCTGTGTTCAAAAAAAGGTGATTCTGGAAGTCCAAAATTGTGATGTGAAAAGTATAATTCTTTTTTTTTTTTTTTTTTTTTGGTTTTTCCAGGTAGGGTCTCATTCTAGCCAGGGCTGACCTGGAATTCACTATGTAGTCTCAGGGTGGCCTCAAACTCATGGCGATCCTCCTACCTCTGCCTTCTAAGTGTTGGGATTAGAGGCGTGCGCCACCACGTCCGGCTTGAACAGTATAATTCTTAATATTACTTCTGAGAAGGGAGAGGCGTCCCAGCCAGCTAGGGAAGATGGGCATGCATGGTCCGCGTCACTGTTCCTCCTGACCCCCCGAAGGCAGGGTTGGAGGAGAGGAGAGCCCGTGGAGGATTCCCAGTGGGAAGAAGCAGCAGTGTTTACATCCAACCACAGGCATTACGTAACGCGTTGCGTTGGTTTGCATGGGTGGCCCCCATAGACTCAGGTGTTTTATTAAAACCTTGTAACTTGGGCCAGGTGTGGTGGTGCATGCCTTGAATCCCAGCACTTGGGAGGCAGAGATACTACATAGCGAATTCCAGGTCAGACTGGGCTAGAGTGAGACCCAACCTCAAAAAAAACCCCAACCAACCAACCAAACAAAAAACCTCCAAACACCTTATAACTTGGGTCTCTATCCACCTGGCTGGAGGAGATGTCGCTGGGGGTGGATTCAGGGGTCCAGCTCAAAGGTGTTTTTTTAGGGGGGCCCTGTCTGAATTCCAGCCCAAAGTATGCAGAAAAGTCCGAGCTCTGGCAGGGTCCCAGCCTGCTGCCAGTTGTGTTTTCTTGCTGTTGCTTTTTGGTGTCTGCCGGCTGCTGGCTCGCTCTCTCTCTCTCTCTCTCTCTCTCTCTCTGCTTGGACTTATGAATGGGAGGCAGCTGCTTCTGTCATACATGGAACTTCCCCCGCATCTGTAAGCAGAACTAAATCCCTTCCTCTCATAAATGGTGTCCGTTTTGGATGTCCATCCCAGCCACGTGAAGCTATCTACAACATATGTATATATGTAAAACGTATGTTTCATGTATGATACGTGATCTTAGGCTTCTTCCCGCCCCCCTGTGCATGACATCATTTGAATCAGAGATGGAGAAGTGATGACGTCATCTTCCGGCTCCTTGCGAAGCTCTTCCCTGACTCTGCATTCTTGGTGGTGAAGAAACCTTCTGCTTTAATAGAGTGAAAGAGAGGGAGGTTGTTGATTGAGCTCCTGTGTGTGCAAACTTGCACACACACGCCTACCGTTTGGGCAATGTAACGTGTACGACCATCCTGAAAGCTGTGTGTCTGTTGTGTCATCTGGCTCTGTGGGTAGGCGTGTGTGTGTGTGCGTGTGTGTGTGTGTGTCCCCGTCTCTGCATGGGGAAGTGTCACTGTCTGCCGATGATTTTGCAAATGTCAGAATGTAACGCAGAGCAGCTGAGACGTGTGGAGGAAGAAGCGTAAGGGAGATGGAAAGTACTTGTCAGGCTCGGCCAGTGAGGCAGTCGGAATAAAACGTGAGAAAATGCACGCCAGCCTGCCTGGGCACGGGGGAGCTGCGTCATGAGGCTGCCTTCCGCGGGCTCTTGCTGTGATTTCACGTAATGCCAACCTTGGGTCAGTGCTGTTCTGATGGACGCTTCTCTAAGGACAGCGTTTCCACAGAGCAGTGTTGGCATTGAGGAGTGAGTGGCATTGCTCCCAGTCTAGTATAGACTGCGGCGGGTGCCCCTGCTGGGCACAAGAGCCGTTGTGTTCCCAGCACTCCCCGTAGTACCTGACCTAGTGCAGCTTGGGAAGGCTGTGCAGGTGGGACGGATGTCCACTCGCTTTTCCTGGAAGTGGGCCCTGCTCTGTAAGACGTTGTTAGAGCGCATAAATGTCTTACTCTACAAAGCTACAAAAGATTGTAATGTGTAGTGCAGTACGTGGCAGAATTGCTGTATTCGAAACAAAACATTTATTTCCAAGGAGAGCAAGACACACACACACACACACACACACACACACACACACACAATGGGCATGCCAGGGCTTCTAGCCATTGCAAATGGACTCCAGATGCATGTGCCGTTTTGTGTATCTGGCTTTACGTGGGTACTGGGGACTCGAACCTGGGTGGTCAGGCATTGCAGGCAAGTGCCTTAACTGCTGAGCCATCTCTGCAACCCTGATTTCTGTACTGTTTAAAGGTTAATATTCCACTGAGTGTACTGAGTTGGATAGGGATTTAAGTTGCTTCCCCATTGTTGTTGTATTTGCTGTTTTTAAAATTTTTTTTGAGAGTTTTATGTAGCATGTGCTGGCCTTGAACTCATTATGTGGCTGAGAATGGCCTTAAGCTTCTGATTCTCCTGTGTCTTCCTCCCAAGAATTTAGATTATAGGCGTGTACCAGTATACCGGGGAGTCTGACGAACCCAGGGCTGTGTGGATATTAGGTAAACATTCTACCAGTGGAGCCACATCTCCAGCGTGGTCCTGGGTTTGGGGACGGGTGGGTCTCAGGAAATGAATTCAGCTCGGACCTGAAAGGCCTAAAAGATGCCACCTTGTTGAGTTGTGGTCTTTGAGCACAGAGGTGGGACCTCACACATTTTCAGTCACCTGTCCAGGCCTTCCAGGTTTGACTGTGGAGGGCGTGGCCTATGGAGGGCGTGGTCTGTTGTGGGCGTGGCAGACGAGGGGACTGGAGCTGAAGGAAGATGAACTGCCTTCTAGAATTGGAAGCCGTTCAGATGTGGGGAGAGGTGAGACATGTGGCCGGAAAATGCAGAAAGCAGCTCGGAAGGACAGGACAGCAAGGGCTCCTGCGGCCCGGTGGCGAACGCACAGCTTCCCGTGGAGGGGACTAGAGCCATTGGAGGGGCTGGAGGGGAGCCACAGCGGACGTTGGAGGGCTCACTGGGGTGGTCGTGCAGAATGCTGCTGAAAATGACCTGCCTTCCTCCTTCCTTCCTCTGCCTTCCCTTCCCCTTACCTCTTCCTTTCTTTTCTTCTCTCTGCTTTCCCTGTGCCCCCCTTCATGTCTCACCTCTCCTTTCCTCTCATGTAGCCAGGCCGGACTTGAACTTGCGATGTAGCTGATAATACGTTGCATCCCTGTCTCTCCCGTGTCTACCTTGTGGGACACCACACTCAGCTATTTTGTCTGCTCCGTGCTCTGTAAATTCTTGGGTAATGAATAAGCACGGGTTAAGGCTTTCTTGGGGCCGGGGCACAGGCTCCTTTGAACTTGTATCTGTGCTTCATTCCTGGATATCGTCTGTGAAATCAGTTTTCTGTCCTCCATGTGGTAGGGAATTCTTTAAAACTCTGCTGTTTGTCAATGCGTGAGGTAGGAGTATGTGTTTTGGGAAAGGGCGTTGGCATATTGTGTCGCGTATCATGAGTTGTTGAGTCTGGAAATATTTGTGCAAATGTCAGTGGGTGTGAAGGCTGATATTTAAGTGCCTTAAAAAAAAAAAAAACAACACCCTGAGAACAATCATCTGCTCCCAGATTTTATGATTCTGCCGTGGTCTGTGTTTGAGTTCTGTGGCAGCCCCCCCCCCAAGCCACAGCTGTCATGTGGTGCTGTTTTCACTCCCTTGGAAGCAGAGTTATCTTAGAGAGACTGATGGAAACTGTCCGGCAAGTTTGCATAATGACATTAGCTTGCAATTGGGTGGTATTGTCTTTACTATAAGGTTCATTATTGATCCATTTCTCCATGCATGTGTATATAACAGAACTTCACTCTGCTTTGTAGGTAGCACCATGCCGTGCATGTGGTGGACAGATCGGTCCTGACTACCATCTAGGCAGCAAGAGAGGGAAACTGGTAAAAGGAAGGGTTTTCTCTCTTTAGTGTTGCTGTAGCGAGACGCCTGGGGCTAGGTGTTTTGTAAAGGAAACAAGGATAAGGATTGTTATGTAGCTCAGAGTTTTGGAGGCTGAAAGGCCAGGATCAAGGTGTCCAGCCTCTGTTGAGGACCGCCTGCTGTGTAGTGGCATCCACTGGTGGGAGCTTCTGAGGAAGGGCGAGATCACAGGATGAGATAGGATCTCTCCAGATCCCAGGTTGGCTTGCTTCCCCCACTCCCCATCCCAAGGTAGGGTCTCGCTGTAGCCCAGGCTGACCTGGAATTCACTGTGTAGTCTCAGGGTGGCCTGGAACTCAAGGCCATCCTCCTACCTTTGCCTCCCAAGTGCTGGGATTAAAGGTGTGCATCACCACGCCTGGATTGGCTTGCTTTTTAAAGAATTGATTAATTAATTTATTTGAGAGAGAGAAAGAGGCAGATTAGGTAGAAGGAGAGAGAATGGGTGCCAGATCTTCCAGCCACCTTGATCTTGGGCTTTCAGCCTCCAAAACTCTGAGCTACATAACAGTCCTTATCCTTGCTTCCTTCACAAAACATCTAGCCTCAGGCATCTTGGTGCAGCAACACGTGTTTTCCTCTCTCCTGCCTAGATAGCATGCAGAATGAAGACCCTGTTAAAAAAGTTAGAAGAGAAATAGAAAAGAATGTAGGTAAACAGGGAAGTCATGGGAAGTTGGGCTTGGTGGCTGGTGATTGTAATCTCGGCACTTGGAAGGTAGAAGTAGGTAGTAGTACGTATCGAATTAAAGGTCAGGCTGTATTATGTGCTCAAAACTTGGGAAAAAAAAAGTCATTGGAAGTGCTGGGCACAGTGGCACACGCCTTTAATCCCAGCACCGGGGAGGTAGAGGTAGGAGGATCACCGTGAGTTCGAGGCCAGCCTGAGACTAAAAGTGAGTTCCAGGTCAGCCTGGGCTAGAGTGAGACCCTACCTTGAAAAACCAAAGAAAAAAAAACAAAAACAAAAAAAAGCCAGGCGTGGTGGCACACGCCTTTAATCCCAGCACTAGGGAGGCAGAGGTAGGAGGATCGCGGTGAGTTCGAGGCCACCCTGAGACTCCATAGTGAATTTCAGGTCAGCCGGGGCTAGAGTGAAACCCTACCTTGAAAAACCAAAAACAACAACAACAACAACAACAGTCATTGGAAGAGAGAGAGAGAGAGAGAGAGAGAGAGAGAGAAACAGACACTAGGAGACATGGAGCACCAAGCCAGGAGCACCTTTTTTTTGGGGGGGGGGTTCGAGGTAGGGTCTCACTCTAGCCCAGGCTGACCTGGAATTCACTATGTAGTCTCAGGGTGGCCTCGAACTCATGGCGATCCTCCTACCTCTCTGCCTCCCGAGTGCTGGGATTAAAGGCTTGCACCACCATACCTGGCCAGGAGCACCTTTTAATACTCAACGGACCATGAGCCAGCAAGGACCTCGGAGATCGGAAAGAAATGAAGTAGGAAAATACGGCTTCCCCAGGGAAGGTTTTAGGAAGGATGGGGCCGTGATCGGGGCTCAGTGCTTCTGAGCGCTCACCTGAGGAGTGAAGTCTGGTAGATTGCTGACTTTCCTCTCAGTTAAAGCTCCAGAGTCCACCTTACTAAGTCCAAGGGAGCCCAGACACAGAGAGCCTCTAGTTTGCTAGTGGCTCGTTTTCCAAGGAGTGAGTTTTCTCTGGCTCCCCTCCGGCTGCTTGTGGTGCACAAATTGACTGAGCATTTGTCCTCCTGAGCATGAGGAGTAGCATATGGGACTTGGCAGCTGGTCATATCTTCTTTTATTACTGTATTTCAAACATCATCCAAGATGCAAAAAGGAAAATTTCATAGCAATTAGCATAACAGGCCTCAGTAAAAATTATCTGTCTGTGGTATGGGCTACTGCGTTCATTATTTGGTCATTGATGCCAGTTTCTCAGAATTGACACTCTGCTAAATCTGTCATCAATGGAATTTATATTGATGAGTAAGAAGAGATTTATTTGTTTCGTTTTGTTTGTTTGTTTATTTATTTATGTTTCAGAGAGAAAGGGAGAGAGGATGAGAGGGAATGGACACACGCCAGGGCCTCTTGCCACTGCAGACGGACTGCAGATGCATGTGTAAATCCATCTGGCTTTACATGGGTACTGGGAAATCGAACCTGGACCATCTCTCCAGCCTCTGTTAGCATCATTTTGATAAAGGTTTAATAGAAGTGAATCCTGTTGATCAAGAGATATTGAATAAGAGTTTAGATTATACCATTATTTCTACGGAAAGCCCCTCTTTAAGGAGAGCAGTGGGCTGCCTGGGTGTCGGCATGCTTTGTAGGAGTCTTTGCCCATAGGGAAGCTAAGGAGGGAAGCCTCGCTTTGGCACATACTCTTGGGTAAAGTAATTAACCTTCCTCCTTCCTGCTTCTTGCTGTCAAAACCAAACGACCTTGCTTCTTTTCTCCTTGGCTTCCTCTGACAGGCTTTCATTCTGTAGTTCAGGGTGGCCTTAAACTCAGAGTAGCCCTCTGGCCTCAGCCTCCCAAGTGCTGGGATTAAAGGCATGAGCTATTAACACTCAGCCAAAGTGTTTCTTCTGTTTATTTTCATATAGAAAAATACTCAGTTTATAAGCTCTGTGCCATCCAAGGACTTCAGTAGTGGATGGAGGCATAGTCCCTCTGGGAGACCAACACTGTAGTACACCGTATTGGTTGGTTCCCCATGGTAGGCAAAAGAGATATTGTGAGTACCCTACCCCACCCCACCCCACCCTTCATGAGAGAAGGTGTGTGGTGTATATGCTTGCATGTAAACTTTTCCTTTTAAAGGGAATGTCTCTTGACCACTGGAACCATGTGATCTTGGTGTGGTTTGGGCTTCCTAACCACAGAGAAGGTCCCGTGATTCTGCCTACCAGGCCCTGTGCCCCAATTTACTGGCCACAGATGTCCATGTGACCCAAGCAAGAGGAATCTGTGGAAATCACAAGAGAGAGAGAGAGAGAGAGAGAGAGAGAGAGAGAGAGCCTTCTGTCATAGTGAGTCTGTGGTAGACTCAGTGGTGTAGCTCAGAGCTGCTGTCCCGTGCTTCCTATGGTATCAAGGAAGCCCCTGAATAGTAGAGAGGGAGACCCTCACCCAAGAATGCAGGTTGGAGAAACGTGGCCAACCCCCCCCACCTCTGCCCTTGGCTACACCGACCACATCCCTTGCAATGCCAGGGCTCACCCATGTAAGATAATTACTGCTTTACTTGCTCCAAACAAGTTTAAGGAAAATTGTCTCGACGATGGCAGAAGCCTTCTAGAAACATTTAGTATTGATCTGCCTCCTGCCACCTAAGGACAAGATCAGGGTGCTACGGTTTCTTGAATTTACTTGACAATGGAGGGTTTGGTTTGTTTCAGTGATACGTGTGGAGTAACCTCTTAGTGGGAGCCAGTTTGGAGTTCTGGCATGGTCATGGTGGTGGGAAAGCTAGGTGAGACTCGCTCACTTCTCTCTTCTACCCTTGTCTTCCCCTCTCCCTTCCCTCCCCCGCTCCAGACAGGCTCTCATGTAGTCCAGGCTGGCCTCCAATCTGTTATGTAGCTGGGGATGACCTTAAATTCTTTTTTTTTTTTTTTTTTTTGTTTTTTCGAGGTAGGGTCTCACTCTAGTCCAGGCTGACCTGGAATTCGCCACGGAGTCTCAAGGGTGGCCTCGAATTCACTGCGATCCTCCTACCTCTGCCTCCCGAGTGGAGTGCTGGGATTAAAGGCGTGCGCCACCACGCCCGGCAACCTTGAATTCTTGAATCTGGTACACCTCCGGAGTGCTAGGATTACAGGCATTCATCTCTCACTCGGCTGCCTTTGCTACTTTCTTATCGCTTGTTTTTTTTTAAGATTACCACAGTAACCTTTTCTCCCTTCTAGTGTTTTAAAGTTGGTACAACACACTACTGATAATATGACTCATGTCTTGGCTCTGAGACTGACTCAGACTCACAGTATTGAAGAGTCGTAGAACCCATCTTAGAATGTGCTTTCCCTGTGGGTGGTGCGTGTGTGCGTGTGTCCGTGCATGCGTGTGCGTGCGTGCGTGTGTGTGTGCGCACGTACACAGGCTTGAGGCAGTCATTCTTTCTTCAGAGGCTTTGCTGAAGGTTGGCGCTTCAGCTCGGTAGTGCTGAGTGACCCTGACACTGAAGGAATTTTATAGTTCTTGTCAGTGGTCTCAGAAGGGGGGCCCAGGGCAGCTCTTTGGGGTTCTGGTGGCTTCCGTACTCTCATACCAATTCACTTGGGTCTGTTACTTATCAAGGGCCAGTGTTAGGTGGCTGAGGCAGAAGGATTGCGTGACGTACTTTATTTTTATTTACTTATTTGAGAAAGACAGAGAGAAAGAATCCGAGGATGGCAGCACCAGGACCTCCCCCCGCTGGAAACGGACTCCAGAGGTTGTGTGTGTCATGGTGAGCATCTGGCTTTACACGGACCCTGGGGAATCGAACCCAGGCTGTCAGGCTTTGCAAGCAAGCGCTGTAAACTCCTGAGCGATCTCTTCAGCCCAGCTTTCTGAGGAGAGCGATGGCTGTTGTGTGAACTCGGCTGTTTCTCTTCTCATGCCTTGAAACTGTGGGAAGTCTGAGTCGCCTTTTGTCTTCTGTGAATTCTAGGCTTTCCACCCACCACCTACCAGTCGCCAGTCAGGCCTCCATCGGCCGTGAGCTCGGTACCACACCTCTCTGGCTGGTGGCTTCCGTTACTGCCCCAGCTGCTTGATGACTTGTGATGGGCTTGGATGCCCAGATTTCTCGCCTTCATTCTTTCAGTTTGAGACAGGAGCTCATATTCCCAGGGTGGTCTTGGATTCTCTGATGTGGTTCAAGCAGTCCTCCTTCACGCAGCTGGTTGTCCATCTCCACAGTGCACTCGGCTTGTGCCTGGGTTTTTCATTCTGTGCTGACACTTGTAGTTCCGGTTGGTTTCGTATGACCCAGGCCTCCTCTGTAGATGGGCAGTTAGCTCATAAAAGTCCCGTAGGCGTGCCAGGCTGTCGGTGGTGTGATTTCCTCATACGACAGGGAATGTGTAATAACCGGCTTGAAATTATGAGGCTGTGTTAAATTTTGCAAAAGTGAAATGAGGTCTCTGAAAAATTCTATGTTCTGGAAAAAAGGCCCTAAGCAGCCTCAGTTTTGATGAGATTCTTTAAGAGCAGGTGTATTTTCTAAAGATTGTGGGGGTGTCACCCCTGCTCTGAGGTTTTCCTGAAGCTGTGTTTGAATCTAACAATTGTTTAAAA
The DNA here is from genome assembly GCA_036346955.1 of Dipus sagitta. Classification (NCBI taxonomy): domain Eukaryota; kingdom Metazoa; phylum Chordata; class Mammalia; order Rodentia; family Dipodidae; genus Dipus; species Dipus sagitta. Next base: position 2,652,138 of record CM070782.1, on the reverse strand, counting down.
TCAACTGAGAGGAAGAGGGTGAAACATTTCACGGATTCTGACACATCCCCGGGTGAGACGCAGCGTACGGAGGCTAGTTATTCCCGAGGGAGCCACCGTGCACTTCTGGCTTGATCTGAGCACTGAGCAACCGTGGGCCGCCCCGCCCCGTGGTCACCTGACCAGCGGAGCCACAGAGCTCCGAGCACGTGCGCTGACTTGACCTTGCCATTGTGTTTGCTCCTTGCTTCGGGCTTCTGCTCTGTGCAGGTCATTGGACTCTTCTCATATGTGCTTGCCTGTCCCGTGAAGTGTGTGTCTAAGTCGTTCACTTCTGGTGGACTCTGCCGTCCGCCTGTCCGCCCTTCCGTCCTTCCATCCATCCGTCCATCCATCCTTCCGTCCATCCGTCCATCGTCCTTCCGTCCGTCTGTCCGCTTTGCTCTGCTCCGTCATGATGGGTTTCTGCCATTCACATCACCTCTGCCCGGGCTCTCGGTCTCACCTCAACTTGGGTTTCTTGGTTCTCCTGCTCCCATCCTCGGCCGAGCTCCAGAGCTGTGGAATGGCCCCGACTTCCTTTCCCACCATCTCTCCTGCCTCTCTCTGGCAATCAGGCTGTGTCTAACCCTCGGTGACTCTTGTACGCTGTATAAAGTGTAAATGCTGAGGTGTCTTGTGGGTGGATGGGTGGGGGCTACAGTGAATCAAAAAACAATCAAAAAAGGTGCCCTTGGCAATGGAGAGATGGCTCAGCACTTGGTTATAGGCGCTTGCTTACAAGCTTGTAGGGCCAGGTTCAGTTTCCCAGTGCCAGGGTTTTCCCAGATGCAGAAAGTGGCATGTGCATCTGGTGTTTTTTCAGAGGCAAGAGGCGCTGTTACATGTACACATACAAACATTTGAAGAAAAAGGTACTACCGCTTAACAAGGTAGGACACTGTGTACTGGAGTGTCAGAACCATAGTAGGGAGCTGGAGAGATGGCTTAATGGTTAAGGCACTTGCGTGCAAAGCCCAAGGACCCAGGTTCAATTACCCAGTACCCATGTAAGCCAGATGCACAAGGTGGTGCATGCGTCTGGAGTTTGTTTGCAGTGGCTAGAGGCTCTGGCATGCCCATTCTCTCTCTATCTGCCCCTCTCTCTCCATCTCCAATCAATCAATCAATCAATCAATCAATCAATCAATCAAATATTTAAAAAAACATGGTAGGACTTATCAAATCACCAGACCAATGAAGGATGAGACCGCTTCACCTATGTCATTTGAGTATTTTATTTATTTATTTGACAGAGAAAGAGGGAGAGAGAGAGAGAGAGAGAGAGAGAGAGAGAGAGAGAGAAATGGGCACGCCAGGGCCTCTAGCCACTGCAAACGAACTCCAGACGCGTGCGCCCCTTCGTGTATCTGGCTAATATGGGTCCTGGGGAATCGAACCTGGGTCCTTTAGCTTTGCAGGCAAAGGCCTTAACCGCTAAGCCATCCCTTCAGCCCACTTATGTCATTTAAATGGAAGACATCTCATAGTGCAAAGCAGTGGCATCCATTGAACTGTTAGCAGACCAGCTGTTGCATATGGCATGGGACTGATAGGTGACAAACTCCCATCTGTGTCCAGGCCTTGAGCTCCGTGTAGCCCCCCCCGCCCCCACCACAGCTGACCTGGAGTGGCCTCATCCCAGCCTGTCCTGGACGTCTCCTGCTTGTCCTCGACTGACCGTGAAGGCTGTGTGCACCTGTGCTGCTCAGGCGTGGGCATGCTGCTGTGCCAGTCTCCCGCCTCTGTCCTCGGCACGTGCGCTTTGAGCCCTGTACCTGGGTGTGCTCTATCTTTGCCGCCCTGTAACCTGTTGTTGCAGGGACCTTCTCGTTGCTGGGGCAACACCGGGCCCGAAGCAGCCTGTGAGAGGAAAGGGTTTATTCTTGCTTACGGTCTCTGATGGCGGCGGAAAGGTGGCGTGAGCAGAGCGGGCTGGACGTCACCTCTGCCATTGGCAGGTGGACCGTGGCAGCGAGAGAGTGAGCCGAACTAACACTGACCCCCCCAGAAGCACATCTCCTCCAGCAAGGCTCCGCCTCCCAAGGTGGCCATCAGCTGGGGGATCCAGTACACACGAGTTTTTGGGGGACCGCCACACCTGTACATCGTTGTGTGGAATGTCATGTGCAGTCACAGAGTTAATGTAAGTAACTATGATTGGAATTGAAATACGCAAAGCAGCCACCACCTGTGATTGGTGGTGGCCACACTGGCAAGGGAAGCCAGGGTTGCCTGGTGCGTTGCTGCCCACGGTACTGACACAGCTTGTGAGTTAACATCGTGGAAAGATCTGAGCTAGGGTGAGACGCTACCTCAGGAAAAAAAAAAAAAAAAAGGATAAAATACTGTGGAAAGACATGAATGTGTCCGTCTGTCTGACGCAGCATGCTCACGACCCCCTCTTTGCACCCCTTTGTTCCAGCTCTAGGGACTCCTTGCTGTCCTGACAGTGCACGGTCCCCTCCATGTTCATAGGTTGTACCGCCCTGTGACCCTCTCTCTCCATGTCCCCTGGTTCGTCCTTCAAGCCCCCAGTCTCAGCACATGTTCTTTCAGGTTGCCTGTCCCACCAAGGGCCCTTCCACCCCCCCGCCCTCCCGGCTTGGCTGTGCCACGGTACCAGCCCAGGGTTGGGAGGCGGGCTGTGGTCCAGACTGTCTGCGTTCAAACCCAGCTCCGAGGCAAGTCTCCCGACCTCTTTGAAACAGGCTGTCTCATCTGCAGATAGCCATGTTTATGTCCTCCTGTGGTGGTAAGGACGAGAGGAGACTCATCACGTGACCCCTTCATGAAAGGCCTGTCCAGACATTCTATTAATTATTTATGTTTACATCTATTATTACGCTAAACATTCATTATGCCTAAAAGACCATTCTTAATTCTGTTTGTATTTTATTTTGGGTCCTGGGCATTGAACACCGGATCTGCCCGCTACACACATCCTTTACTGCCGAGCTGTGCCCAGGTCCTCTGATTCGCTTTGAGACGTTGTCTCACTTTGTAGCTCTCCTTGCCCTGGACCTCTTGCTGTGTAGACCAGGCTCATCTCTAACTTGGAGACAATCCTCCTGCCTCGGAGGGCCTCCTGAGTGCCGGGATTATAGGCGTGTGCCGCTACACTTGCCTCTAGATTTTTTTCTTTCTCTCTCTCACTCCTTCTGTTGTATTTTATTTTTTGAGATAGTGTTTCTCTTTAGCCCAGGTTGACCTGAGCTCGCTCTGTAGTCTCTTGCAGGCCTTGAACTCACAGTGATCCTCCTACTTGTGCCTCCTGAGTGCTGGGATTAAAGGCATGTGCCACCACTCCCGGCTGTAGAATTTCTTTTATCTTTTCCTTTTATTTTTGACTTCTCTTCTCTCCCCGCTCTCTGTTTTTGTGACAGGATCTCATGAAACCATGAGCTCCCAAATGCTGGGATTACAGGTTTGTACCACTACCCCCGTCTTTCCAGTAACAGGTTTATAGTTTTGGAATAGTTGCCTTTAAAAGACAGTGTATAGAGCTGGGCGTGGTGGCGCACGCCTTTAATCCCAGCACTCGGGAGGCAGATGTAGGAGGATTGCTGTGAGTTCAAGTACACCCTGAGACTACATAGTGAATTCCAGGTCAGCCTCGGCTAGAGTGAGACCCTACCTCGAAAAAAAAAGAAAAAAGACAGTGTATAGGCTAAACATAAGTATATTGTATTTAAATAAACCTTATACCCACGCCAATGTGTGAGTCATGTATCTCTAAAGGCAGGTTGTTTTATTGGAGCATGATGTTGTAATGCTTAAAGAGAGCAGTGCTTATCATTTATTACTGTTTTAAAAACTTGAAGTAGCAAATGTATTGCCTTACTTCCTTATTGTTACTCGTCCCTATTTTCTTTTTTAAAAATGTATTTTATTTTATTTACTTGCGAGCAGAGAGACAGATGTCGGGGGTGGGGGGAGGAGAGACAGACAGGAAGAGAATAAATATGGGTGCACCAGGGCCTCCAGCCACTGCAAGTGAACTCCAGATGCATGTGCCACTTTGTGCATCTGGCCTATGTGGGTACTGGGGAGTCGAACCCTGATTGTTAGGCTTTACAGGCAAGCACCTTAATTTATGAGCCATCTCTCCAGCCCTCATCTCTGTTTTTAAGTCAATAAATGTCTTACTGCAGGCCAGCCATTTATCCTTTCTTTCTTTTTCTTTTTTGTAAAAATATTTTAATGTATTTATTTGCGAGCAGAGAGAGAGAGAGAGAGAAAGAAGAGAGACAGGAAGAATGTGTGCACCAGGGTCTCCAGCCACAGCAAATGAACTACAGACGCATGCGCCACTCTGTGCATCTGGCTTTATGTGGGTCCTGGGGAACGAAACCCAGTTGGTAGGCTTTGCAAAGAAATGCCTTAACCACTGAGCCATATCTCTAGCCTGTCATTTGTCCTTTCTTTTTATTTTATTTTTTTTATTTTTTTATTTTTTTATTTTTATTTTTTTTTCCATTTTTATTAATATTTTCCATGATAACAAAAAAAATCCCATGGTATTACCCTCCCCCCTTTCCCCTTTGAAATTCCATTCTCCATCATATCCCCTCCCCATCTCAATCTTTCTACTTACATATATACAATACCAACCTAATAAAAGCCCTCTTCCCTTTCTTTCTCTTCCCTTTCTATCTCCTTTTTTAACTTACTGGCCTCTGCTACTTTGTCCTTTCTTTTTAAAAAAATATTTATTTATTTATTTATTTATTTAAGAGAGAGAGAGAGAGAGAACACAAGCGCACCAGGGCTTTCAGCCTCTGCAAGTGAACTCCAGACACATGCGCCACCTGTGCATCTGTCTTACGTGGGTCCTAGAGATTCGAACCGGGATCCTTTGACTTTGCAGGCAAACGCCTTGCCCACTAAGCCATCTCTCCAGCTTCATTTGTCCTTTCTTTTAAAATATTTTCACTTACTTATCTGCAAACACAGTGGAGGTGGGAGTGCCCAGGGTCTCTTGCCACCACCGACATGTGTCTGGTTTACCTGGGTCCAGGGGAGTCAAACCCTGGGGCTAACAGTGCCTTACAAGCTAGTGCCTGTAACTGCTGAGCCATCTCCCTGGTGCCTATGCATCTTGCATCTTTTCAAAACTCAGATGTTGCTGGTTTAGTTTTGGTCGCTTACATTTGCACTCAGTAAGATAAATTTAACATATCTGAACGATTAGACTTAATTTCTCCTTCCTTCCTTTCTCCCTCCCTCCCTACTCCCCTCCCTGCCTAACTTCCTTCCTTCCTTCTTGCCTAGCTGCCTTCCTGCTGGGCTATGGCTTAGACCCAGGGCCACGTATGTGCCAGGCAAGCCCTCTACCACTGAGTTACAAGGCCAGCCCTAGACTTAATTTCTTTCTTTTTTTTTCTTCTTTTTTAAAGATGGAGGAGGGAGACAAGGGGTGTGGGGAGAGCGCACCAGGGCCTGCAGCCATTGCAAGCGAACTCCAGGCACATATGCGCCACCTTGTGCATCTGGCTTTATGTGGGCACTGAGGAATGAACCTGGGTCGTTCGGCTTTGCAGGCAAACGCCTGAACTGCTAAGCCATCTCTCCAGCCCCATTTCTTTCTTTCTACATCTCTGTATCGTTGTTTGTCTTGCACATTTCTTCTAGCCTCTGGTACTTCACCTCTGCATTTTACCGTGAGGGTGTTGGAAGGAAAATGGATCTATAGACCAAGTCTAGAAAAGTGAACCGTGAAGTTCATTGTCTTAGCTCACAATGGTGTTAGCAGCCAACATTCTCCAGAAGAGCCTTGTCCGCACTGGCCTCGGTGACATTCGCACTGTGCGGCATTGTTTTCTGAGAAGTGCCCAGACAAAGCCCAGTGTGAAGGGCGATTTGCTGGCCGTGGGCCAGAGGCTGCTTGAGTGAGCGAGCGAGCAAAACCAGCCACGAACGAAGACAGCGTGTGGACAGTGCTTCTGTTTCACGGGGTCCTAAGCTCCTGGGACAACGGGCGCTGTCTGGTTAGAGCGGACGTGACACAGTGAAGAGTGTTAGAAAACTTTCACTTAGTAACCGATATATTGGCCCAGCGAAAGATATAAAAGATGTTTCTCGAATCTGAAAGTCTTATTGTGGGGACAGTGTGGCTCAGTGGGTCGAGTTGTTGTTGCTCAGCAAATTCGAGGCTCTGGATTGGATGTCTAATACCACATAAAAATTAATCATATGATGCCAGCATTTGGGAGGTTGGAGTCAGGAGGGACAGAAGTTCAAGGTCATCCTTGGCTCTATACTGAGTTCCAGGTCAGCTTGGGCCTTTCCATAGAAGGTCTTAGTATAGAAAGAGGGACACTATTTATAATAGAAGACGTAACTGTTGAGCAATGTTTCATCTGCCAGGAAAGCAGTATCCCACTGTCTGCGACCCGATGCTGTTCCCTGTGACTTCATCCCCTGGCGGGCTGTCTGGCGCAGGTCAGCGGGTGGATTACTGTCGTCACAGGAGATGGGAGTTGCACGGAGGCCGTTGCACAGGTTGTCCTAACAGTTCCGTCTCTTCATGTTATTTGCTGGGCATGTAGCTTTTCCTACCTTCCCTATTTCCTGACTGGTTTTATGAGGAAAACCTTACTTAAGATGATAGCTTGGCCATCGTGTCATTGCGTATGAGCGCATATAAGTTGTCACATGCTGTGGTAGATAGCTCCACGACGCTGGGACGAACGTCCAACCAACACAGTTTATGGGAAGAATGGGATTTATTTGATCCAGGGAAGTCCCATCGTTGTCAGAAGCAGCTGGCTCCCGTTCATAAGTCCAAACAGAGAGCAATCCCCTTCATTAATCCAAGAGAGGCCACCGGCCCACAGACACTAAAAAGCAGCCAGCACGGACCTTGCAGCAAGCAGGACCCCTTAGACCTCAGACTGTCTCCATACCCTTGGGCTGGAACTCAGTGACACAGCCCTCCAGGCAAGTTAGGTGGTGGGACTTTGCTGGCGGACGTGTGTTGTTGGAGGGGTGGGCTTTGGGGGTGTTACAACAGCTACCCTCTGCCAGGGTTTGGCTCACTCTCCTGCTGCTGTTTGCCACGCACTGCGGCCAAGGTCATGCCCAGCGTCTGCTCGTGCCATGCTTCCCCTGCCATCGTGGAGCTTCCCCTGCAGACTATGAGCCAGAATAAACCCGTTCCTCCCATCAGCTGCTTTGGGTCGGAAGTTCTGTCCCAGCAGCGTGAAGGTAACGACAATAGAGGGTCTCAAGTTCAAGGCTAGTCCTGGCTATATAGTGACCCTCTTTCAAAAACAACAACCCAAACACCAACAACAAGGTATTTAGTATGTATATAAAAGTAATAAAGTCTAGTTTTCCTCCCTGAGGTTTGAGGCAAGGTCTTGCTGTGTAGCCCAGGATGGCCTCTAATCCCTGACCATCAGAATGCTGGGATACTGTTATGTGTGTAGGATGACGCCTAGCTTAATTTAAGGATCTTAACAGATTTCCTTCCTGTGGTCCTGAGAACATTTGGATGATAGGTAGGGTTGGGGCTGTAACTAGTGGTAGAGTGCGTGTCTAGCATACCTGAGTTCAACGCCTAGTATCACAGAAAAGACAATGAGAAGACAGCCTTTTTTTTTTTTAAATATTTTTATTTATTTATCAGAGAGAGAGAATGGGTGCACCAGGGCCTTCAACCACTGCAAATGAACTTCAGGTGCGTGCACCACCTTGCTCATCTGGCTTATGTGGGTCCTGGAGAGTTGAACCCGGATCCTCGGGCTTTGCAGGCAAACGTCTTAACCGCTAAGCCATCTCTCCAACCCCGAAAGCCTTTAAAAAAATTTTTTTAAAATTTATTTTGAGAGAGAGAGAGAGAATGGGTGCACCATGGCCTTTAGTCACTGCGAAGGAACTCCAGACACATGTGCCCCCTTGTGCGCATGTGCGACATTGCGTGCTTGCATCTCTGTGTCTGGGCTTACGTGGGACCTGGAGATTCGAACATGAGTTCTTAGGCTTAGCAGGCAAGAGTCTTAACCGCTAAGCCATCTCTCTGGCTCCAATAGAGAGCCTTTTGTGTGTAGGTTTCCGAGCTATGCCTGGCCTGTGACCCCTGAGGAAGGATGGGGCACGGAGAGGTGAGGGGGGGCAAGCGCTGTCTTGCTGAGGAAAAGGCCGGGAAATCTTTCTTCGCACACCCAGAGCCTGTTGTGCACACATCTGAGGCTGTGTGGGAAGACTTTCAGTAGAAGATGGCGGAGACTTTAGCCTGGGGATATTTCAGATAGGATAAGACCCCCCCCCCACCACCACCACACACAGTGATTGGCTAAAGATCATTAAGATTCCTTCTGAGAAAGAGAATTGCGCACCTGAAACTGGGCCAGAGATTTATTTGGCTCTCTTTCCCAGCTGGGACAAGGCCACTGAAATCTCATTTCCATATGAAGATATTCAAGTTCAAGGAAGATGGGAGATTCATTTTCCCGAGGCCACTCGGCTGTCTGGGTCAGGTTACTGCTTCCTCCTGCTCCCCTGCACTGCAGCTCAGTGTAGAAAAGGCCACTGGAGCCTCGTGGGTGGTGGAAGGGGGAGGGGTGCGATGCCCATGTGTTGATATCCCAGCTCTGCCACCTACTCAATAATCCTGATTCATTGTTCAGTTGAAGAATTTGCATATTATTATTGTAAAGGCTCAATACAAGGTCTCTCCACATTCTGCGTGAGCTGGAAATCATTCCTTGTTTTACATAATCTCTCCCTTCCCTCTTTATTTTTATCATCATCATCATCATCATTAATTGGGTCTTACTGTATAGCTCAGGTTGGTCTGGAACTAATTATATAGGCTGGCCTCAAACTCCTGATTCTCTTGCTTCAGCCTTGCTGGGGTCACAGGTGTGTGCCACCCTGTCTGGTTAGTTGACATTGTTCTTAGCATTGCAGATAAGTTTCCCAGCACCTCTGAATTTCTAAGAGGGTTCATGTATGCGTAATTTTTCCCTTTGGATGACTTTATGAAAGCATTACTTAGTTTGTAGATATTAAAAAAAAAATGACACCATCTAGGGCATTTGTTGAAAGGATTCAAGTACAGTTTTTCTTTTTTTTTTGTTTTTGTTTTTGTTTTTGTTTTTCGAGGCAGGGTCTTGCTGTAGCCCAGGCCGACCTGGAATTTCCTATGTAGTCTGCCTCCCGAGTGCTGGGATTAAAGGCTTGCGCCACCACGCCTGGCTCTCAAGTACAACTTGTGCAGGGCCTGTAGACACCCTCTCCAGCTCCGAAATGATGGGACAGTTCTTTTCTGCAAACGACGACGCTTCTAACTTTCCGGGTCTCCCAGCTGTGAGCGCAGTTTGCTGGTTGCTATGGTAACCATGCTTCGGTGATGCTGTTAAGAAATAGGGTGTAGCTATCTGTCTAATTTGATTTTCTAGACATAAACCAAGCACACGGCTTCCTTCTAAGACTCCTTCGGAACACCTGGCTTACGCCGAGCCTTCTCGCTCCTCGGAGTTTGTAAGGCTGGGCTTGCGGAAGAACGCACCTCATTGGGTGGGGCGGATGGGGGGGGTTCCTCAACTTTGAATGCTCCCGATGTCCAGGGACTCGTTCATTCCCGTGAAGAGCTGTGTGTGTGTGCCTTTCCTGTCTGTCCTTTTGTAACTGAGGGGACTTTGCGGCGATCAAAGGAGAGCTTCAAGTGTTGGCCCTCCCCTTGTTGGTTCAGGGTCTCTTGTGTGTTTGCCTCTGCATTAGCCAGGCTGGCTGCCCCGTGTGCTTCTGGGTGTGTCTCTTGTCTCCATCTCCTGTCTCACCTACGAGGGCTGAAATTACAGATTCCCACTAAGTGTAGCTTTTACGTGAGTTCTGGGGATCGGAACTCAGGACCTTGTGCTTGGGTGGTAAGTGCTTTGTCCACTATACCATGCCCTGGCCCCTGCTTCTTAGAGGACATGAGTGACGTTTTTCTTTGCTGAGGTCCTGGTCATGTCTCCGTCTCTTACCTGGCCAACAGCACTTAATGCATTCCTTATTTTATTTATTTATTTATTTATTTGTATTTTCCGGGTAGGGTCTCACTCTACATCAGGCTGACCTGGAACCTACTCTGTATTCTCAGGCTGGCCTCAGACTCACAGCGATCCCCCTGCCTCTGCCTCCCGAGTGCTGGGGTTAAAGGCATGCGCCACCACGCCTGACCGTTTTTTTTTTCTTCCTGTGAAGTCCATTCTTCTCATGGCTGCCTGGACACTTCCACCCTCCCTCACCTTCCTCTTCCTCTGGGCTGGTCTTTCTTAGCTGGTTCCTCCTCTGCCCGCGCTTCCACGGACTGCGTCGGGGATGTATTCCCCTTCTCTGCAGTCATGACGCAGTTTCTGTCCACACACTGTGGTCCCTTCCCTGCAACTGTGACTCCTTCCTCTGCTCCTGAGATGGGCATTTCAAACACAAGCTGTCCACATCTCTGCTCATGCCAGGGTATGATCCCACAGTGTCTAATCCTTCTGCCTACCCAGGAGGAGAGGTGTGGCGCCATTCTCTCTTTCCCTGTACCAAATGGTTTAGGCTTCGCTTTCAAACGTGTCCAGTCTCTATCTCCTCACCTAGCTCCGAGCTCCAGGCTTTTGTGGCCTCGTGGATTGATGGTGTACCCTTGAAGCTGGCCTTTCCTCTTCCTCTTCCTGCCTTATGTTCTGACTCTGTCATCAGATGGACACAGAGGGCAGTGGCTTCTCAGCCTACGCAGAGTGAAAGACAGTGAGGTTGCCACCACCTGTGGGCCGCCCGGGCCACCCGTTCTGGGGCCCCCAGAGTCTTTGAGTTTCCTCCACTGTGGGCTCGCTCCGGGCTCCTGGCTCAGGCAGTCCAGGCCAGCTGCCAGCTCTGCGCTCCGAAATGACTTTTCTCCCCTCTGCTTGGCATTCCATGCCACTTCCTGCCGTCCATCCTGGTTGGCTGCTCCCTGCTACCGTTTCCTTTGGGTTTTCCTCAAATGTCACTTCTTATGAAGGGCTTCCTGGCCCTCCATCTAATTCCTAACCTCCTCCCGTCACCGACCGCTCACTGTGTACGCTGCTGTCTCAACCTTTAGCGCAGTTGAGCAGGAAATATCCTATGCATCTCATTCCTTGTCTCTTCCCTCTTTTGCTAGAGAGACCTGTGTTTTGCTCTGTGCTTATTTGCTAGGGCCTAGGACATAGCTCATGAGTAGAGCCTTAGGAACATCTGTTAAAAAGAAAACTGGTTATTTGCCTGCTCTGGGCTATCTTTGGGCCCAAAGTCATTGTAAAGATTTTATTATTTTTAGTTATTTATTAGATATGGAGAAAGAGAAAGAGGGAGAGAGAAAATGGATGCGCCAGGGCCTCTAACCACTGCAAACAAACTCCAGACACACGCACCACTTGTGCATCTGGCTTATGTGGGACCTGGAAAATTGAACCTGGGTCCTTAGGCTTGGCAGGTAAGCGCCTTAACCGCTAAGCCATCTCTCCAGTCCAAGTCATTGTAAATATGCTTGCCAAAATGTTCTAATAAAACTTAATTTTTTTATTTCATGTTTTTCTTTTTATTTATTTATCAGAGAGAGGGGGAGAGAGAGAGAGAGAGAGAGACAGAATGGGCATGCCAGGGCCTCTAGCCACTGCAAACGAACTCAACCATGTGCATGTGGCTTATGTGGGACCTGGAGAATTGAACCTGGGTCCTTAGGCTTTGCAGGCATGTGCCTTAACTGCTAAGCCATGTTTTTCCTTAAGTGTGCTTGCTGTCCGTGTCAGGCTGACTTCAGAGCGCAGTAGCCCAGGTGACGGGCAGGCAGCCCACCGGGAGGAGCTTCCCTGCTTGTCATGCGCTCCGTGTAAGTGAGAGCCGTTCCCGGTGCAGCTCCGTCCACGCACGTTTGGGAACCCGTAGGCTCCCTGCCCCATTATTAAAACGACGTAAGGGGGCTTGTTGGGCATGTGATGACGTCGGCATGGGGTGACAACGTGCGCTTTCCAGGGCTGGGATCCAACAAACAGGCTGTTTACACAGTCACGCCACTCGCAGGGCACTGCCAGCTGCTTTCTGTGCCGCCTGCCGCTGGTGTTGTATGTATCACCTCAGTTCCGTGGACAAAGGTGTCGCTTGCTAGTCCTCGCGGGTGAGAGCTAATTTACATTCCGTAGTGCAGCGCTCTGGGGTGTGTGGCAGAGTTTTCAACCCAAGTCACATTACTGATTATCTGCACATAGCCATTTGATTTCTTTTTTGGGGGGCAGTGTTTGAGGTAAGGTTTCGCTGTAGCCCAGGCTGACCTGGAATTCACTATGTAGTCTCAGGGTGGCCTCGAACTCAAGGTGATCCTCCTGCCTCTGCCTCCCGAGTGCTGGGATTAAAGGCGAGGCATTTGATATTTTATCCCCTGTTCCTTTGGCGATGTCATCCGAGCCGTTAGGTGAGGGACAGAACTTTGCTTTTTGAGTACTTCGCTATGTATGCATGTATGTATGCATGTATGTATGCATGTATGTATGTAGGTATGCACGGCAGCTTTCCCACTTCAGCCTCTAAGTTAAGTTGCCAGGGTTACAGGCGGGCTCCATCATTCCCCTCAAACAGGGCCGTCTTACTGTTGGGTGTTAATGGTTCCACGTCAAGTTTAAAGCAGGTAGAGTGTTGGGGCTAGGAGCCCTTCTGATGGAGAAACCACCCGAAGATGGTCCTTTGGATTGGTTTGGCTTACTTGGCATCAGAAATGTGATTTGAATTCAGGGCTGAAATTTAATGATTAGGGGGAAAAAACCATATTTGTTCCCCCCCAGAATGGGCTGCATTTCGGGATTCTTTAGACATTGGAACTCCTCCCACCTCAGGTTTGTATTCACTGCTGTGAACCAATGGTCTGGCCTTGAGGAAGTCACAGTTCACCTCCGCTGTTGTCCCTCTGATGCTGCGCTGAGTGAAGCCAGTGCTACCATTTTACAGGGGCAGATGGTCCAGGAGATCCATGCAAGGCTCGTGTGGGATTTTCTTGCCCCCTGTGGTTCCAGAGACCACGCAGAGGGTTGGCGCCTCTGGAGAGCATCAGAGCTGATTCCTGTGTGAGGAGGTGGCAGGTGCTTCCTGCATGTGATGACGGGCCGTCAGCTGATAACCCGTCATGAGGTGGCCTCTGGCTGTGAGTCTTCTTGTTTTATTTACTTATTTTTAAAGCATCAGAAACACACAGAGAGAGAGAGAGATGGAGAGAGAGAGAATTGGCTCGCCAGGGCCTGGACCACTGCAATTGAACGCCAGATGCTCACGCCACCTACTGGGCATGTACGACCTTGTGCTTGCCTCACCTTTGTGCTGGGGACTCACGTGCAGATAATCTGGAGCATCGAACGCGGCCCCTTAGGCATTTTTTTCTTTTGTTTTTTTGAAGTAGGGTCTTGCTCTAGCCCAGGCTGACCTGGAATTCACTGTGTAGTCTCAGGGTGGCCTAGAACTCACAGCGATCCTCCTACCTCTGCCTCCTGAGTGCCGGGATTAAAGGCGTGCGCCACCATGCCTGGCCTCCCTTAGGCATTTTTATTTATTAGCAAGAGGAGACAGAGAAACAGAGAGAGAGAGAGAGAGGGAGAGGGAGAGAAGAGAAAGAAACGGACACATGGGGCCCTCCTGCCACTGCAAACAAACTCCAGACACATGTGCAACTTTGTGCATCTGGCTTTATGTGGGTGCTGGGGAATCGAACCAAGACAGACAAGCTTTCCCGGCATGCTCCTTTAACCCTCCAGGTCTTGCTGTGACTGATGTTTCTTGAACCCGTGAATGAGTCATTCAGCGTGTTACCGAGCATGCACCCTGGCTGCAGGGCTGCCCAGCCGACTCCTTTGGGCACGATCCTTAGTGGACAGCCTCCGCGGTGGGAAATTGGAGCTCTCCTCAGGGACCCCTTAGCAGGAGCCTGTGCCTTGCTTTCAAAGCTCTTCCTTGGAGGCGGGTGAGTGGGGGTGGGCTCGTTGTCTGTCGCGGGCGGTGGATGCTTTGTAAAGGCTTTCTCGGGGACACTCACCTCTAGAATGAAACAGATTAAGTAGGGTAATAGGGATTTCCTTGTGTGTGGGTGGTGGTGGGATTGCTTCTGTTGTAGTCAGGAACAATAAGCAGAAAAGCTCTCACAGCCTTAAAGCCCTATGTGTTTATGAGTCTGTGGTGGTGTTATTGTGATTAATACCTGGCAGACTTGGAAAAGCTTCTGTCTAATGTCTGTGATGGTTAGGGGAAGGTATTTCAGTTATTCTGTGGTCAATGATATTAAGAGACTTGAGCTAGGTTTTTTTTTTTTTTTTTCCCTCGAGGTAGGGTCTCGACCTGGTATTCGCTGTGTAGTCTCAGTGTGGCCTTGAACTCATGGCGATCCTCCTACCACTGCCTTCCCAGTGCTGGGATGAAAGGCACGCGCCACCATGCCTGGCTGCTTGGGCTGGTTGTTTAGCGATGTGAGGAGCAGGTGATGATGGATATAGTCCGGGCTCTTATGTCATCCGTGCTCCCATGGCCTGACTGGAGCACTGCCGGCTGACTCTCACTCCCAGGTGTGATTTTCTCAGTGTGAGATCACTTCCCTCTAGACTTCTCTCCTCCTTTCTACGACATAATGACTGCGGTGTTTCTGGAAGCCATCGACTACGTGTGGTCGTGCTCCGTGTGATTTGTGGTGTGTGCAGAGCTTGCTGGGGTCGTGGTCCTGCTTCATCGGGATGCACCCTGGGCACCGTGATCACGGGCTTCCTGGGGGCTCTGAGGCAAAGGCTCCCTGCTGGGCAGCTCTGCTGGGCAGAACGCTGTGAGCGATACTGTGGCTGACTCTTCCACACTGACCAGAAAGGAGGCAGCTGGAAGGACTTGGGACCTGCTGATCGGAGCCGACACCCACTTGGCCCCTGCCTTTTAAAGTGGCCCGCAGAGAGCTGCTGTCCCAGAATGGCTTGGCAGGCCAGGTAGGTTCCCAGATGCATGCTCTGCCTGCTAATGAGCCAGTCCTGGCAGGCAGATGGACCCTGGGCCCGGGAGTTGTGCACTGCCTCTGAGCTGGCCCGGGGCTCAAAACCAATCAGAGCGGGAGGCTGGATCTCAGCTTCCCCCAGTGTGGGTGTGTGCTTGGAATTTCAGAGCACAGGCTTGGTGACCCAGCAGCCTTCCAGTGGTTTCTGTTGTAGGCTAATCCCACGCTGTCTCTCGGGTCACTGGGATTGTCTTCCCTTGACCGTGGTTACAGAGAAACCCAGAGCAGCACTCGTTTCCCCTGGCTTCCTCGGTGTGCACAGTGAGGTGCCCAGGAGGCCGGCGAGGACGCATTTTTTTTTCTCATTTATGAATCAGTGAGTGGCTCTTCCCTTGGGAAAGTTCAGGTTAGTTGTTAGTGTCTCCCGCTGTGCAAATGGAAGGTTCAGCCAAGTCTGGCTGAATGGTTTATGGTCTTTCATGAAAACTAAAGCAGTTCTTTTTTTGAACCTGGAAGAACATTGAAAGAAAGTGAGACTCCGTTTTGAACATGCTGTTATTGGCTTTCGTGCACAGAGGCGGGTCAAGGAGTGAACAGGGGACCCTGCTTGGCCGGACCCGGCACCGCGCAGGTAGAAGGAGCATCTCGTCCCGTGGAGCCACGAGACAGGGCGTCCCTCTGACGGGGCCCAGTGACGCGCACCTGTACTCCCAGCATTGGAGAGGTACAGGCTGGAGGGCCAGGAGTTCAAGGTCGTCCTCAGCTATCTAACCTACACAGTGGGTTTGAGGCTAGCCTGGACTACCTGTGACCTAGTCTCAGAAAACCAAAGTCTTAAAAAAAAATAATAAAAAGAAAAAGAAAAAGAAAGCCATCACTCTGCCTCCCTGAGGGGTGGGGGAGCGCTGGGCAGCACAGAGCGGCCACTGTTCCCCGCCCGCCCACGCGCCGTGTCCTCACGCAGCGCTGAAGTTACGGTCCTGTTCATGGAACTTTGGATTAGGCCTGGAGTACCTAGACGTTTCCCTCCTTCCTTTGGTTTGCAAAGGAATTTAGGAGCATCTCTGTTTCTCTCTCTCTTCTCTCTCTCTCTCTGTGTGTGTGTGTGTGAGAGAGAGAGAGGATAGGGAGGGAGAGAGAATAGGGGTCGGAAAGCTGAGTCAAAGACACACAGGCAGAATGACTCTATCTTTGCAACAGAGTGAAGAATATTTTACAATAAGGACCTGGAATTCCAGACAGCCGAGCTCGCAGCAAGGAAACCTCACAGGTTTTGGCTTCTGCTGCCCTTTTTGGTGATGGACACGTGATCCGGGGCCTCCCAGTGCTGTGCTGTGTTCTGTCCCCTAGTCACGTCCTCAACCCGTTGTTGACTTTTTTTTTTTTTTTTTCCTCTAGAGCTGGGTAGGGAACCCAGGGACTTGTGTATCCTTATCTATTTTGTTTGTAGTCTTTGATTTCTGGAAGCTCACTGAGATCTCTGCTAAATAACAGACATCTTTTCAGTGTGTCGAAGATAATGTGGCCTGATAGCAGAAGAGTGGACTGTGGTTGGGGGAGGGAGAGGGACCACCAGTGGAGGGGTAGGGAGGGGAGCAGGGTTGCATTAGATCAAGCTGTAACGTATATATATATATATATATGATAATGAGCCCATTTCTTTGCATTCTAACAAAAGAGACAGGAGGTTGTAGGGATGTCTCAGTGGTTAAAGGCTCTTGCTTGCAAAGCCTTTCCCACCTGGGTTCGATTCCCTAGTACCCAGGTAAAGCCAGATGCACAAATTGGCGCATATGTCTGGAGTTCATTTGCAGTGGCAAGGGGCTCTGGCAGACCCATTCTCTTTCTCTCTGTCTCAAATGAATAAATAAATAAAAATATACAAACGTTGTGAGATAATAAAAGTAAAAAAGGACTTACAAGCTTTCATCCCAAAGCATAGAACCCTCAGCCCCAAGTGCAGCCGAAGTTTTCAGGGTCTGCTGACCACCGGTGGTACCTGTAACACATGCCCACACTGTCTGTCGCTCTGCGGCCCAAGTTATGTATTTGGGATTTTGTAAGGGGTGCTGAGCTAGGGAAGTGTGGATGTTTGATCATGTGGAGTTTGGCTCCCTTCCCACCACTTCCCTTCCCCTCCCCTCTCCTCTCTCTCCTTCCTCTTTCTTCCCCTCCCTCTCTTCTCTTCCTGCTCTTTCTTCACCCCACTTTCGACAGGTTCTCATTGTAGCCCAGGCTGGCCGTGAATCCCTTATCAAGTCAGGGCTGGCCTAGAACTCCTGCTCCTCCTGCTTCTACCTCCCAAGTTGTCACCACACCTCGCCTGGCCACTGCTTGGTTGTTATTTAAGGGACACTTTGTTTTCCTCTGCCTAGGATGTTATCAGACATTGGAGACCTAAGTATTTTGCAAACCGAGGCTCTGGCTCTGGGAAGCAGCCCAGTGCTGGGGACTGACACCATCCACACTGCCCAGGGGTGAGCCTTCATCCTCTTGTCCAGGGGGCATGTATCAAACTTGCATGTTCCTGCTTCATTACGTTTTCTCTTATTCATTAATTTTATATCTATTTATTTATTTATTTATTTATTTGTTTATTTAGTAGTACAGGGAATTGAACCTGGGGCCTTGTGACTTTAATCACTGAACTAACTTCCCAGCCCACTTTCTCCTTTCTATTTTGAGACTGGGTCCCACTAAGTAGGGTTAGGGTTAGGGTTATAGGATATAGTTCAGTTGGTAGAGCATGGGACTCCTAATCCCAGGGCCCTGGGTTTGAGCCTCATGTTGGGCACCAGCCTGGCGTGGTGGCACACGCCTGTAGTCCCAGCTACTCGGGAGGCCGAGGCAGGAGGATCGCTTGAGTCCAGGAGTTCTGGGCTGTAGTGCGCTATGCTGACTGGCTGCCTGCAGTGCGTTGTGCATCGTTGTGGTGACCTCCTGGGAGCAGAGAACCATCAGGTTGCCTAAGTGGGGGTGAACTGGCTCAAGTCAGAAACAGAGCCGCTCAGCTCGCAAGGTCTGATGTTCTTGGGCTGACCTAGTGGTTTAGGGTGCTGTAATGAGGAGAAGGAAGGGGCTCCTGTGGCTAGAAAAGACCTCCTGAGGGAGTCCCCCCACATGGCCCCAGGACTCCCTGCTTTTTATGCTGTAACTGTATGTCTTGTGACTGGATTCCCTGTGAATTAAGTGATCAGGAAGGCAAGGTGTGGAGACAGAAGAATTAAGGGGGAGCCGGCCATGGTGGTGCACGCCTTTAATCCCATCACTCGGGAGGCAGAGGTAGGAGGATGGCCGTGAGTTTGAGGCCACGCTGAGACTATGTAGTGAATTCCAGGTCAGCCTGGGCTAAAGCGAGACCCTACCTTTAAAAACAAAAACAAAAACAAAAAATAAATAAGGGAAAATAGTAATGACACAAAGAAGGAATTCCTATTTTGTGTCAGGTCAGCATATGCTAACTCGACCTCCAGATCACTCACACTTTTAAGCACCTATTGACAGACACCCCCAACCCTCCTCTCCCATACCAGCTCCTAGCTCGTCTGCATCAGCGGGATCAATCATGCTGCAGCTGTGAGGGAAACTCAAAACAGTTCAGCCATCCCCTGCTCCTCTTGGCTCACAAGAGCTACTCGAACACCAACCCGTTGTTAGTTAAAGTTAAGGGGTTGCTAAATTTAAATAACTAATAGACACGACTTCCTTAACTTTTGAGGAGAGGCCTCCGCGTCCTCTTCCCGAGGGAGATAAGCACAGTTGCGTTACTGAAGGCATGCTTTCTCCATTCCTTGAAACGGCTTCCGTTTCTCTGCCCTGGAAAATCAGGCAGCTGCAGAGAGGTCGAGAAAGAATTAAAAAGCCATTCGGGTTAAAGTTACCCAGGCCACCACTCTTACAACTCGTCAGACAGACAGCTAACATCTCTTAATAGACACCATGAGCAATGTTTCCACAGGAGACTGAGTTGGCACTTGCTCCTAATAAGCGCCCCATGGATACAGAGCAGGGTTTTCAAAGGGACGGAGGGTGGGTGGTCAGCTCAGGGAAGGTAGACAGGCTGTGGTCTCTGCGACACCCAGTGCAAAATGACAGGGGTGGGGGTGGGGAATCGGTCACCCAAGGATGGCCTGACAGCTCTGTGAGCTTCCTGTGAAACCCTTTCAATGCTGCACGAGGGCTGGGGAGATGGCTCAGATGGTTAAAGCCACTTGCTTGCAAAGCCTGCTGGCCTGGGTTCAATTTCCCAGTACTCACGTAAAGCCAGACGCACAAAAGTGATGCATGTATCTGGAGTTCATTTGCAGTGTTAAGAGTCCCAAGCACATCATTCTTTCTCTCTCTCTCTGTAAGTAAATAAAAACAGAAAAGGAAGTGAATTGTGTATTATTTACCTTTGTATCCACACTTCATAAATGGTTGAAATATCTAGATGTGGAATTACTACTTATTTATTTATTTTGCAATAGGGGCTTATATAGCCCAGGCTGGTCTCACTCCTGATCCTTCTGCCTTTGCCTCCCAAGTGCTGGGATTGCGGGCGTGTGTCACTGGGCCTGGCTGGCTGTGAAATGAATGAGAAGTGTGCATGTCTACAATCTTGGTTACATACTTGTTTGGCTTCCCTTACGTGTGTCACTGCCACATGATTTTTGACCAAAACATTGAACTGGAAAGACCCTTACACTGCTGTATGACTGGACAGACCCACGCACTACACAGCATAGTGGAATTACTGACTTATAGCCCAGACTCATAAAGCCCTTCTGTTACGGGGGCTGGCTGGGGCCATGGCTCCGCGGCTAAAGGTGCTTGTAGGCCTGGGTCTGACTTCCCAGTACTCATGCAAAGCCAGATGCACAGTGTGGCACATGCATCTGGAGTTTGCAGCGACAAGAGGTCCTGGCATGCCCGTTCGCGTGCTCTCCCTCTCTCTCAAATCAAAAATGTTAAAATCCTTTTAGGAGTGTTTTGTTTTTTAGATGTTTATCAAGGAGTAAGTCATTTAGTTCTAGCTGTTACTTTGTATGATTAAAACCTCATGATCATCCTTGGGTCCATCTGTTCGTCTCCCTATCTCTCTGTCTGTCTGTCTGTCTGTCTATGCTAGAGATTGATGAACCCAGGGCCTCTAGCATGCTAGGCAAGTGGTGTACCACTGAGTCATCATCTGGGGCTCACAGGACCTTCATAAGAGCGTGGATTAAATATCAGGGGATCTATCTTGGGTGCTGTTTCAGGGTATAGGGAGTGAATGCTTCCTGGTGGTGGTGGGGTTCCAGACAAGGAACTCAGTCTGAACTGGTTTCCCAGGATAGCGTGCCCTATGCTGTAGACACACCACTAGAGCGAGGCCCAGCTTGGTCATTCCCACCTTGCTAAGTTTAATGAACTAATAGAGGTCGCTCTCCTTAGACATGGCTCTTATGCTAGAGTTTGATTCCCCCCCCCCCCAGATTATCTTAGAAATCATCTTAGCTGGGTTGGAGAGATGGCTTAGTGGTTAAGGCATTTGCCTGCAAAGCCAAAGGACCCAGGTTCGATTCCCCAGGACCCACGTAGGCCAGATGCTCAAGGGGGCCCATGTGTCTGGAGTTCATTTGCTGGGGCTAAAGGCTCTGGCATGCCCATTCTTTCTCTCAAATAAATAAATAAAATATTTAAAAAAAGACATCACCTTAGCTGCTTCTCATTGAATCAGATCCCGAGCTGTGTGGGCCTGGCAACTGCCCCACGCAGCCCCTTCCCATCTGCCCCCTTCTCATGCCCTCCCCTCTTGGCTGTGCAGCGAGGTGGCAGAGGCCCACATAAGCTGGCAACTCTGTGCTCCCTGAGGGCGAGGGTTTGACCTTTGGTTCATGGTAGCCTCTTCCCCTGGCAGAGCCCTCCCTGGGCAAGGAGGCATCTCTGGAGGTCCCTGCGCCCTTTGAGCCCAGGCTGACCTGGAATTCACTGCATAGTCCCAGGGTGGCCTTGAACACGTGGTGATACCTCTACCTCTGCCTCCTGAGTGCTAGGATTAAAGGCATGCACTACCACACCTGGCTACTTTTTTTATTTTTAAAAATTCTCTTAATGAATAAAAAATTACTTATTTGACAGAGAGAAAGAGAGAGAGAGAGAGAGACAGAGACAGACAGAGAGACAGAGAGAGAATGAGAACACAAATGGCTATGCCAGGGCCTCTGGCCACTGCAAACGAACTCCCCAGTACATGGTTACTGGGGATTGAACCTCCATCCTTAGGTTTTGCAGGCAAGCGCCTTAACGGCTAAGCCATCTCTCCAGGCTAATGAATTTTTTTTTTTTTTTTTGAGGTAGGATTTCACTCTAGTCCAGGCTGACCTGGAATTCACTTAAATTTTTATTTATTTATTTTTTATTTTTGAGGTATGGTCTCACTGTAATCCAGACTGACCTGGAATTCACTATGTAGTCATAGGGTGGAACTCACAGCAATCCTCCTACCTGCGTCTACTGAGTGCAGGGATTAAAGGCGTGCGCCACCACACCTGGCATGAATTTTTTATTCGTTTGGGGTGTGTGTGTGTGTGTGTGTGTGTGTGTGAGAGAGAGAGAGAGAGAGAGAGAGAGACAACTCTTGGGTTGGGCCTTGTTTCCAGGAAATTGTGTCTTCACCTTCCTCCTCCCAGTAGGCACACTGAGATTATGGAAGCCCACCATAACTTCCAGCTTTAAAATTTATTTATTTATCTTATTTTATTTGTTTTATTATTTGAGAGAGGAAGAGAAAGAGAATGGGTGTGTCAGGGCCTCCAGCCACTGCAAATGAACTCCAGATGCATAGGCCACCTTGTGCATCTGTCTTACGTGGGTGCTGGGGAATTGAACCTGGGTCCTTTAGTCTTTGCAGACGAGCGCCTTGACTGCTAAGCCATCTCTCCAGCCCAGCTTTTTGGGGACCTGAGCTCAGGTTATGCAGCTAGTGCTATATCCACTGTGCCATCCCCCCAGGCCAATTCTGCTTTTCATCGTATGCATTCAGTTGTCAGTAAGACATGACTTCATTAGCTAGTGCAAAGAAATGACACGTGGAAAACAATTTTAAACTGTCTGCATGACACGCGTTGCTCCTAGGACTTTAAGAAAACAAGTATTTTGTCATTTGTTCCGCCCTGTTGGACTCCGGCAGCTGACGTATTTGTGTGGCTGGCAAAATATGATCGGGCCTCTGCGCCCCTCGGTCGTGGACAACCAGCTGCTGGATGCTGGTGCCCCGTGTCATCCCCGCATAAGGGAGGCTGAGGCAGGAGGATCACTACAAGCTTGAGACAAGCCTGGGCTACATGGTGAGACTCTTGTCTTCAGAACAAAACAAAACAAACAAAAATAAATTTAAAAAGCCAGGCTGTAGAAAGACTACCAGCCAGGGGAAGGTCGAAGCAGAGTTTCGTGTCTGCTTTCGTTCATGAGGCAGCGATTCCCAAGGCTTTGGGGAGAAGAGGTCGTGTGCGACTTGAAGACATTAGAACCGGGTGGAATCCCTGGCTCAGCTGCTTCCAGAAAGGCCTCTGGGGAATTTAGCATTTGTCCAGATTAGGTTAATTGAGATGAGAAGCCTCCCCCCCCCCCCCCGCAGCGGGCAGCACCGTCCCATGGGTCGGAATCCTGGGCTGTCTAGACAGGAGAGAGCCGGCTAAGCCCCGGTGTCCATCGCTCTGCTAACTCCTGCGGTCCTGCCTTCCCTTCCATGGCCAGACCCTTGGCCTGTCAGCCGAAATAAACCCTTCTTCCCCGAAGTTGCTTCTAGAAAGCTAGAGCAAAGTAACTCATCAAATAAGACAATGCATATGACAACCTGCTCAAGTGATGCTTGGTGTTAGGGTCTTTATTGGCTGTGTTTGGAGGTTTATTCTCACCCCCCACCAAGTTCCTCAGAGAGCAGGTTGAATTGAGGGCCTCACGTATGCTAGGCAAGCGCTTTGCCATCAAGCCCTAGCTCCCAACAAACCAACCAACCAAACAAACATATTTCTATTTATTTATTTGCAAGCAGATAGAGATGGACTGAGAGAGAGAGAGAGAGAGAGAGAGAGAGAGAGAGAGAGAGAGAGATTGAGCACGCCAGGGCCTCCAGCCACTGCCAATGAACTCCAGACACATGCGCCACTTTGTGCATCTGTCCTTACGTGGGTCTTGGGGAATCGAACCCCGACTGTCAGACTTCGCAAGCAAGAAGCTTTAACTGCGGAGCCATCTTTGCAGCCCAACCAACCCCAACTCCTTTTAAGTTTAATTTTGAGAAAAGGTCTTCACAGGTTGCTCAGGCCACCCTGGGACTCGTTCTGTAGCTTAGGCTGACCTTGAACTTGTGATCCTCCTGCCTCAGCCTTCTGAGCGGCTGGGGTAGCATGTATGTGTCACCATGTCCTGATGGTGACTTTATTCTACTTGTGGTGGTTTCACTCAGATGTCCCCTATAAACTCACGTTTGTGTGGAAAGTGGAGCCTTGCTGAAGGAGGTATGTTCCTAGGGGCAAGCTTCGGGGTGTCATAGCCCCGCTCCCCCTTGCCAGAGCTCAGCTCTCTCTCTTGCTCCTTCCTGCCACCTGCAGTGGTAAGAAGCCCTGCCTCTGCACTACCATCCTTTCCCTCCCACGCTGACACTTCCTCTCAAGACTGTGAACTGAAATAAACTCTTTCCTCCCACCAGCTGCTTTTGGTCGAGGTGTTTTGTCCCAGCAACTTGAAGGTAACTAGAAGACTACTCTTACAGGACTCTCACAGGTCTCAAAGCATCCCGGCATAAACTAGGTGGCAGGAAGGCTGATGGATTTTTAACTGTGGAGATTTAAATAGAACGGTAACCGTCACAAGAAGCACACAGGTTGATTGTGTGAAATAACCCTGGGTTTACTTCAAACACAGTATTTTGGGCTGGAGAGATGGCTTAGCGGTTAAGCGCTTGCCTGTGAAGCCTAAGGACCCCGGTTCAAGGCTCGATTTCCCCAGGACCCACGTTAATCAGATGCACAAGGGGGCGCATGCATCTGGAGTTCATTTGCAGTGGCTGGAGGCCCTGGCGTGCCCATTCTCTCCCTCCCTCTCTCTCTCTCTCTGCCTCTTTCTCTCTCTGCCTGTCGCTCTCAAATAAATAAATAAAAATAAAGAAAAAATATTAAAACACAGTATTTTGTCAGCTATTCAGTACTATATAATGCTCTAAAACAGCGAGCCTTTCCTGTAGAAAGATTCAGGCTTAATAGCCAGTTCTCTGTCGCAAGGACTCCTCATGCAGTTACAGTGTGAAAGCAGCTGTCGGCAGTATGCAAATGAGTGTGGCTGTTTTGTAGTAAAAATTTCATTTGCACAAGTAGATTTAAGGTTTTTGAAGAGCCTGATAAGAAGAACCCTTACCTCGAAGGTAAATGGAAATTTAATAATCAGACACATTGCACAATTCCCAGAAAATTTCTCAGAAAGTAAATTTGTTTATTTCTTACTCCTACCCTTACGTGTGTTAGTTACCCGTAATCAAACTGTGGTCCAAAAAAATATTAAAGGAAGAATCCAGAAATAGACAAACCCTTAATTTCAGATTGCAGTGATGCAATATTGTACTCCTCCCCTCTCATTATTTTCCTTTCATTTTTATGAGTATTTTATTTTATTTTATTTTTTGTGAGAGAGGCTCACATAGCCCAGGCTGGTCTTGAACTAAACTTCTGATGCTCTTCCACCTCCCAAATGCTCAGATTACAGGCATGTCCTTCCTTTGCCTCAGGGGTCCACAGTGCACCCCTGCCCGCCCAGGAGCCGCTCAGACCCTGTCCTGGTCGGGCTGCCTGACGCAGAGCTGCAGGCGGGCAGCACTCAGTCACGTCCGGGTCCCAAGCACGAGTGGGGGCTCTGGCAGTGGCGCCCAGCGCGTCGTTGAGTGCCTTGAGTGCCAGCCTGACACCTTTCATCTCCTCCTGATAAACAGCTTTGTTGCACACGTGCGTGCAGAGGCACAAACCTCACACGCAGGGTCTGGCTTTTCCCTCAGTTTCAGGCCTCCACGGGGGTCTGAGAACACGTTCCCTGTGAATAACGGGGTGCTGTTTCATTGCTTGAATTAAACTTGATGTCTGACAGTGAAGTTTTAAGGAATCCCCCCCCCCGAAACCGTGCAGAGTCTACCATTCAACTGGAGCCTTTTCTCACTGGGTGGCTGTTCGTGGGGAGCTTTGTTCCTCACCAGGCATTGTAGAGGCTAAAGATAGAGTCATTTCCATTAATAATGAGCTCAGCCCTGACTTTGCCCTCATTCCTGTCAGATGTGGGCCTCTGCCAGATGTGGGCTCCGTGCCTTGAACCACATCAGATATATGACTTATAGTACCAGGAAAATCCGTATTGCAAAAGGAAGTCTTGTGTGTTTGTGGAGATGAAGTGGGGGGACACACTTGTCCTGTGGGGGGTGCCCTTAACCTTTTTCCTCCGTCCACTGCATATGTTTGGGACTGCTTTTTTATTTTTTAATTTTATTTATTTTTTAAAAATATTTATTCATCTGAGAGAGATAGAGAAAGAGGGAGAGAGAGAGAGAGAGAGAGAGAGAGAGAGAGAGAGAGAAGGAGAGAGGGAGTATACCAGGGCCTCCAGCCATTGCAAACGAACTCCAGATACATGCACCAGGCTTACATGGGTCCTGGGAAATTGAGCCTTGAACCGGGGTCCTTAGGCTTCACAAGCAAGTGCTTAACTGCTAAGGCATCTCTCCAGCCCCCCTGTTTCTTTTTTTAATGTGTATATTAGTAGAAAAAGGCGTCTGGAATAATTTACAATTGGTGAAAATATTTTAATAACATAGCTGTCAAAATTCCCAGTCTTGATGACTCAAGATACATGTGTTTTTCTGCCCTTTAGAATTTTTACTTAGTTCCTGTGGTTCATGTTCGGAGTTTTTCTAGGTTCTGCCGATTGCATTATAAACTTCCCCGGCCAGGTTGCAGAGGGTTATGGCCCCATAGTGCGGGAACTCACAGCTCTATGAGATCGTCTCCCCCCTTCCCCGCGCCCCCCCCCCCCCCGCCAGGTAGGGTTTTCCTCTAGCTCAGGCCGGCCTGGAATTCACTCTGTAGTTCCAGGCTGGCCTCGAACTCACAGCAATCCTCCTACCTGTGATTAAAGGGATGCGCCACCACGCCCGGCTGGCTTGGTCCCCTTTCACGTCTAGCAGAGTGCCTGTCTGTGGACTTCAGCCAGTCTGGCCTTTGCGAGTTGGCTGCATCTGTTTGTTTTCTGTTCACCCTTCTGGCACCAAATGTCTGTTGTGTTTCCACACCAACCATCAGTTTTCTAACTCTCAAAACACAGAACGTGGAGCCGGGCTTGGTGGGGGCATGCCTGTAACCCCAGTTTTTGGGAAGTGGAGG
This sequence comes from Dipus sagitta, assembly GCA_036346955.1. Classification (NCBI taxonomy): domain Eukaryota; kingdom Metazoa; phylum Chordata; class Mammalia; order Rodentia; family Dipodidae; genus Dipus; species Dipus sagitta. The sequence continues at coordinate 2,625,789 of CM070782.1, read as the reverse complement.
CTGGAGATTACCCTGTCTTGGATGGTAACCCCATCCTCTGCCCTCAGTGAACTCTGTGGGGAGGGGAACTGGACCCGGTGAGTGCATACCGCACAGGTTCAAGGCCCAGAGGTAGTGCACACCAGCTGATTGGCTCCAAGGCTCCTTTGACTTGCTTGTTGGGTTCAGTAGTTGGCTCGAATGGGTCACTTGTTTTCACTGGCGTCTTAGAAAGAACTTGAGGGAGGATCAGCCTGAAGGAAGAAGAGCGCAGGGCGAGGTGGGGGGGGGGGGAGGGCATGAGGCCTCCACGCCTTTTCCAGACACCAGGTGCTCCCCGCATTCTTCAACAACACGGAGGTGTCTGAACCCCATAATTTAGGGTGACTTAATTATTGGCCAGCGGAGGCTAACCCAGCCTTCCTCCTCTGTACCAGGAGGAAGTGGGCGGGATGCTGAGAAAGTTTCGTCCCTCCAAGCATAGGGCTGGTTCTTCTGGTAACTACTGGCTTTCATCTGGAAGCTGCCCAGGTGTCCACCACGGGCTGCCTCGTTGCTCAGGTGTTCTTGAAAGGGCTATAATCTATGAAATCCCAAAGATTTTCTTTCTTTCTTTCTTTCTTTCTTTTTTTTTTGTTGAGGCACTATCTGGCTCTAGTCCAGGCTGACTTGGAATTCACTATGTAGTCTCCGGGTGGCCTCGAACTCACGGCGATCCTCCTACCTCTGCCTCCCGAGTGCTGGGATTAAAGGCGTGCGCCACCACGCCCGGCTCCAAAGATTTTTGAAGCCCTGTGCTGAGATCTGAGGATGAAGCCCATGTGTGCCTTTCTGTGGTTTGTCTTGACGTCCCAGTGAGGTTGGTGAAGGGGGTGAAGGGCAGTTCATGAAGGAGAGAGGCTGTGAAGTTCACATGAGTGCAGAGTTGGACCCTGACTGGGAGCAGTGGAGGCTGCTGGGCACTGAGGTGTGCCTTGACGGAGTCTCCAGTCAGGCCCTTCAGAGCCTTGTGGACTCCTGCACGGAGCATCTGCTCAGACTGCGGCTGTGGTCAGGGGAAGGAGCTGTGCAGAGAATGGAGGTTTCTCCATTAGTGAGCGCCTGATGTGTAGAAGGGGAGGAGGGAGGGGACAGGAGGGTGACGGTGGAGCTTCAAGGCCAGGAAGGCGTGGCCTCGGACTTTTCGACCAGAAAGAGCTTTTCTACCCCACGTAATTGTAGAGTGCATTGAGGTGAGAGGAAGTACTTGGAGGGATTAACAAGAAAGAATTGTTTTTACAAATATGGTTGGCACACCATGCCAATGATGATAATATGGTGAGGAAGTGAATATAAAAATACACAATGTGGCCAGGCATGGGGGCGCGCGCCTTTGATCCCAGTACTCGGGAGGCACAGATAGAACATTGCTGTGAGTTTTAAGGCCAGTTTGAGACTACAGAGTGAACTCCAGTTCAGTCTGGTCTAGAGTGAGACCCTACCTTGAAAAAACAAACAAACAAAAATGCACAGTAGCAGAAACTTGTACTTACACTGGTATGAAACTGTAAAAGAGTTGGGAGTGATGGCTCATAACCGTAATCCCAGCATTTAGGAGGTGGAGGCAGGACGATCAAGAGTTCAAGGCCAGTCTAGGTTACACAGCGCATTCAGGCCAGCCTGATTACAGGAGAGCCTGTCTCACAATAAAAAACATCAGACACACACACACACACACACACACACACACACACACACACACGTGGTCAGTTTTGTTTAAATTTGGGTTATCTTGAAATATGAGGAAATTCTAATTTAAGATATGAAGAGCCTTCTGGTGGTACTAAGGAGTGGTTAGATTGCAGTTTTGAGGGTGTTGGGGAAAGTCCATATAAGGTTTTTATCTTACTTTATTTATTTTTCAAATTTTTATTTTTTTTATTTTTGAGGAGAGAGAGAGAATGAAAAGAGAGAATGGACACAGGGCATGCCAGGGCCTCTTACCCCTGCAAATGCATTCACATGACACTTCGTGCATTTGCTTTACATGGGCACTGGGGAATTAAACTCAGGCTGGCAGGCTTTGCAAGCAATCATCTTTAACAGTCCCTATGAAAGATTTTGAACATTCATAATTGTGGAAGAGCATAAAAGCATTATTCCTAACTATTCTATTTGATTCATTTAGACTCGACTCGTGTTTATTTGAGAGAGGGAGGAGGGAGAGAGAGAGCACATAAGGGGGAAAGAGAGAGAGAGAGAGCCAGGGCCTCCAGCCATTGCAAACAAACTCCAGATGCATGCACCACCTTGTGCATTTGGCTTACGTGGGGGAAATTGAACCTGGTTCTTTAGGATTTGTGGTCAAGCACTCAACTGCTAAGCCATCTCTCCAGCCCCCCTAATTATTTTATTTATTAGTGACTTCTGACTAGGAAGTCTTTAAGGAGAGATTATCTTGGGAATCTCACAGCTAGCAAAATACTGTGTGCACAGAGCCCCTTTAATAACTGTTCACTGGATACCGTGGCGGATAAACAAGTTGATGAGATGAAATTGTATTTATAACCAGCAACAATTCAGACAGATACACTTTCTTTTTTTTAAATTAAATTTTAAAAGCATACAGTGCTGGGGAGGTGACTCAGCAGTTAAAGGCAATTGCTTGCAAAGCCTGTTGCCCCAAGTTTGATTCTCTAATTAATACCCAGAGAAAGCCAGATACACAAAGTGGTGTGCACTGGCAGGAGGTCCTGGCGAGCCTGTATTCTCTCTTTCTCTCTCCTCCCTCTCTTCCTGCTCACAAATAAATAGTAATAAAATACTTAAATATAAAGTTTGGCATGCAGGCATGGTTTGCATTATGGCACTTTTACACATGTCATTACACTTTGTTCTTAACTTGCCCGGCCCACACCGCCTCCCCGTACCTGCTTGTGAAGATAATACATTAGGCTTTCCCAGAGAAAAAGAAAAAAAAAATCAGAGTTTCCTCCATGCTCTGCACTGTTAGCAATGATTAGGGAATTTATCCTCACCAGGTACTTGAGTCCACGAGGGAGAGGGAGACCGGCTGGTGGCCCCTTGTCCTTGTGAGCTCTGCTCCAAAGGCGGGGCTCGGGAAGCAGACCCCCCCAACACGTCGTTCAGCCAGTGCCCAGGAAAGCGAGTGAGGTCCCTGTCAGCACAGTGCTGGTCCGGGTGGGATGTAGGTGGCGGAGGGACTGGCTCAGGACGACTCTGCCCACCATTCAGGGGCACGGCAGCTCCACCCACTCGTGGGTAGGAGAGAAAGCAGTTGAAAGCTGCCATCTGCTGTGACCTCAGTGGTCTGTGCCGCTCATCAAAGCCATCGTGTTGCACGTAGCTGCTGGCTGTGGGCCACAGGAAGGGCTGGGCATCTATACTGGCAAAGGCAGCCAGTGGAGTGTTCTTGATACTCTGCATGGTGCTTGTGCAGGTGCCATGGTATGTGGGCACCATGCCATTGCCCCACGTACCCATTCTCTCTTCTCTCTCTCTCTCTCTCTTTTTCTCCCTTTCTTTTTCTCAAGTAATTAAATATTTATTTACTTAGATCGGGGTATAATGACTCACGTGAAAACTAGGCCTCTGGTGGCTGTGGATTTGCCAGCCAAGAGGGCACAGAGTGTGACAGCTCTAACTTTCGCTGACAGCGGGTTCTGCCCCAAAGGACACGAAAGTGCTACAGCTCCGAGTCTTTGACACCAGTCGAGAGACATCCAGGGCCGGCAGGAAGTGGGGCCGCCAGAGCAGGAGCAGGTTATTACATAGGATCAGAAAACAGTGGCTGCTCAGGCAACAGGTCCTGCTGGTTTTCTTTCCAAGGCAGGCAAGAGTCCAGGTGTTGAGGGTACAGGTGCCCGGAGTAGATGCAGGGAACTGGGGGGGGGGGTGGTGGAGAGAAGGAGGAGGAAGAGGAAGAGGAAGGGAGGGAGGGAGGGAGAGGGAGGAGAGAGAATGAATATGAATGGGAACACTAGGGCTTCCTGCCACTGCCGACAAAGTCCAGATGCGCTCACCACTTTGCGCGTCCGGCTTTATGTGAGCGCTGGGGAACTAAACCCCAACAGCAGGCTTCGCAGGCAGAGCACCTCTAACAGCTGAGCCATGGCTCCCGCCACCTCCTGTGCAAGTCAGTCCTCGTCTGCTCACCCTTCACTGCCTATCCATTCTATCCTAAAAGAAAGAACATTCTAGAAAAAAACATGCACCTTTGTTGAATGTGTACAGACATGTTTTCTAATGACTCCTGCGGTAGTTCGAAATGTGATAGTTTGAATATATGCTCCCATAGATTCAGGTCGTTTGTTACAATTTAGCCCCTAGCAGGCAGACCGCTGCTGTGAGGAGTCCGTGTCGCTGGGGGTGGATCTTGAAGTCCAGCCTACGGTGTGGGGCCAGCAGCTTGAGCTCTGGTGGTTCGGGCTTCCTGTTTCGTGGTTCTGGTGTGATGGTGGCGTCTCTCTCCTTGGATCTGTGAAAGGGGGCCCGTTTCTTCCACCACTGATGGTACTCCCTTGGAATTTGTAAGCCTGAAATAAACCCCGCCCTCCCAAGAGCTGATTCTGGTTAGCCAGGAGAGGCTGCCTGCCACAACTTTCTCTAAAGGTGCACAAGTACATGGTGTGGCAGCTCTTTTTGTAGCATTGGTGCTGTCTTAGGTGTGTCAACACGGGCTGGTTTAAGGTGTACGGGGAGGCGTGCTTCGTCTCTATGCAAAATACCACACCACCTTCTGGAAGGATGCTGGACCAGTCAGCGTCCTCCCGATGCAGTCCTGAAACAAATCCCTGTGGATTCCCTGGGGCAACTGCTGAAGAGTCAGCAGTTTAAGTTTAGAAGACAGGAAAAAAAAAAATCCATTTCTTATGTGGCATAGATAAGCCAACTTCAAAGGACTGTGTCCTCCGGCCTCTCCCTGTTCTTACTCCTTCAGATTAGAAATGATGGCGCTGTCCATTATGTAGTTCTTAGAGCTTCAAATCCTCTTTAAGCCAAAACCTTTTCCCCCAGGCGTTCTTTGCTCAAAGTTTTAGTTAGGTTGGAAGTTGATCGCTTCTTCCCCCCCCGCCCCCCAAGTCTAAAATGCAGAAATCATAGGAGTGGTTGGCAGTAGATTTTTTTTCTTTTCTCTCGACACTGGGAAATAGGAACAGCGGTAATTGGTGGAACTCGAGTCAGCATGTGGCAAGCCAAGTCGGGGCAGGGAGGAGTTTGTCTGCCTCGGTCTCTGGGAGTAAGGCCCGCCCTAGTTACCACAGGTATGTCATAGCAGGATGCAATTTAGGCCCTGGTTTTCTTGCGCAGCGGTGTGTCCTGTGTGACAAGAGCCAGCTGGGTCAAACTCAACACCAGAAAATATTTCTCTCAGTTGCCAAACAGGTGATAGTGTGTAGTGTTTACCTGGTGGCGGCAGTTGCCTAGGTTTTTAAAAAATATTTTATTTTTATTTATTTATTTTAGAGAGAGAGAGAGAGAGAGAGAGAGAAAGGCAGATAGAAAGAGAGAATGGGCGCCCCAGGGCCTCTAGCCACAGCAAACGAACTCCAGATGCATGTGTCACCTTGTGCATCTGGTTTACGCGGGTCCTGGGGAATGGAACCTGGGTCCTTGGGCTTCGCAGGCAAATGCCTTAACCACTAAGCCATCTCTCCAGCTCTTGCCTAGGTTTAAAATTTTTTTTTTTCTTTAAAGTTCTGAGGAGTTAGCTTCATGGCCGAATAGGTGCTTCCTCCACCACAATCCTGCCGACCCGACTGTGGTTCCCCACATCTATGTAAAGCCACACACAGAGGTGCGCGCACACACACACGCATGCATGTGCACACCCTAACACATAAAAACACACATTAAAAAGAGACTTGAAATTAGGCCTGGTGGCAGAGGCCTGTAACCCCAGGACTCTCAAGACTGAGGCAGGAGGACTGTGGGCTTATGGTCGGCCTGGGCTACTCGGCGAGAGCACAGTGTGGACAAGCGTAGCAAACAACTTCAGAACTTGGCCCAGGAGTCCTACAAGGAAGTGACCTCCCAGATCTGTTCTTGAGAATTCGGGGTTGGGACTTTGACAAGAACGAGCTCGCTGCTCACTTGCCGTGTTGTGGGGACATACTTTCCAGCATCGTGAGTGGTGTTCCTTTCCTAAGAAATTCCAGATTTGTCCCAGGCCTCGCCTAAATGCCGTTGACTCAGTGTTTCCAAAGGGAAGTGTTTATTTAGAGACTTCACTCTTGCAGAGCCGGGGATCGAAGCCAGCGGCTGGTGTGTGCTAAGCACATGTTACACCACTGAGCTGCTCCTCACCCCAGCTTTTTATTTATTTATTTACTTACTTGAGAGTGACAGACAGGAAGAGAGAGAGAGAGAGAGAGAGAGAAAAAGAGTGAGAGAGAGAGAATGGGAGCACCAGGGCCTCCAGCCACTGCAAACGAACTCCAGACGTATGTGCCACTTAGTGCATCTGGCTTATGTGGGTCCTGGGGAATTGAGCCTCGAACCAGAGTCCTTAGGCTTCACAGGCAAATGCTTAACTGCTAAGCCATCTCTATTTGAGATCTAAAGTCAATCCGATGGTGCCTTTTATAAGGAGCAGGTATGGAGAGGTAGCTGTACTCTATAGGGAACATCCCTGCCTGCTTGTTCATTATTCTCAGACATTTCACTCACGAGTCACTAAAGTCTTTGAATTTAGGGCTAGTGGCTGGAGGTGTTGCTCATTAGCATGAACTCTCTAGGGCCATCTTTTCTGGGAGTATTGACAATCACAGGGCACACCTTTGAAGGTGGCACTTGGGGACCTTCAGAAGAAAGAAAGATTGTTGGCTGTGCCTCTGAGAGAAAGGGGAACTAACCACCCAGGCAAGAGCTGGCAGGACCCCTGGGGTCTTCCTTTGTTCTCGGCTTCTCTCTTCCCTCTCCCGGGCTGTGTGGGTGCCATGGAGATGTGAGAGAAGATGATGGGTCGAGGCTGGTCTGGAATCGACTGTCCCGTTCAGAGGCCCGGATGGGAGTCACAAGAGCTTCACGATGAGTGGTATCCATCAATTACAGTGAGACAGGCTTAAAAGTACGAATTAGAAGTTCCTCAGTCACACAGGACACATATGATGCTGGACTGTACCATACTGAGTAGCAGAGCGGGTTCGGCGGGGCACTGGCTGCTAGCGGTTGGGGTGCGGATCCCCCATGCGGCTAGCCAGCAGTGTACAGTGAGGCGTTTGGGTGAGTTTAACAATGGAGTTCTATTCCAGGTGCCTTTCAAATTTGGTGTTTCGCCATTGCATTCAAAAGCCTGGGATGGAGAGATGGCTCAGCGGTTAAGGCACTTGCCTGCAAAGCCTAACAACCTGGGTTTGATTCCCCAGTACCCACGTAAAGCCAGATGCACAAAGTGGCGCATGTGTCTGGCATTTGTTTGCGGTGGCTGGAGGCCGTGGCGTGCTCATTCTTTGTCTGTTTCTCTTCTATCTCTCTCTCTCTCTCTGCTTATAAATAAATAAATAATTTAAAAAACGCTTGTCTCTGGTGTAGCCATATTCTTTTTCCAAACTATGTGACACTCAGAAGATGGGTTAGGAATGAGTTCTTATACTGTTTTTGGTTTATAAATGTGTATGATTCATCTTAGGCAAGTGTGTGTGTGTGTGTGTGTGTGTGTGTGTGTGTGTGTACTTTGCAGGGGATCTATTTAGCCAATCCTGATGCCCACCACTTAGGTACATATGGGATCTAGAACCACCAGTTACTGAGGTTGGATCAGATGGTCATGTGAGTTACTTATTTATTTACTTATTTTGGTGGTGCTCAGAATTGAACCCCGGGCCTTGGGCTTGTTCGCCAACTGCTTTTACCCCTGAGCTACAGGATTTGGATAGTACCCAGCTTAACCCTGCACCCGTGTCTTGGAGGTAAGGATGTTGATGGCCAGAGCCCCATCTGGGGGTGTTGTACGTCTTTCCACAACTTCTTGTTGATCTGAGAGTTTTCTTTCTATGGAGCTGAAGTGTTCCTTCCTGTATTGTCTGCACAGTGTTCTCAGCTCGTTCACAGGAGAAAAGCTTCCTTCCCCAGACCATGGAGTCTTGCCAGTATTTGAAGCCTTTTCCTGTCACTCCTATCTTTTCTCCCATGTGCAAAGTCCTCTTGTATGTGCCACGTGTTTGCAAACCGCTTCCCCACTCTGCCTGCATGACACCAGAGACACCAGAACTGTGGGACTGAGAGCGTCTCCTTTCATCTGAATGTATACGTTATGGCTAGGTCCACTGGGAAATCTCAGTGGGTCTGCGAGTAACAAAAATATCTACTTGTATTCACATGTGGACATGTAGGAAATACATTAATTGCATTTCCTTTGGTAAAAGGGAATGGAGTTGTCAGTATTGTTTTACAATCAGAAAATATGTATTTTTTAAAGAAAATATGAAGTTTTTATCAAAGTATCGTTTCTCTTAACAATTGCTATCTAGTTAGTGGAACAAAAAATTTTAAATCTGGGACAAAGTCCTATATTATTAACTCACTGACTTTGTATAACAACACTAGTGCATAACTATCAATGTTTATTGTATTGATGGAGAAACTGAGGCAGAAAGAGGGTAATGCCGGGTGGGAGGCAGAGGTAGGAAGATTGCCATGAGTTTGAGGCCACCCTGAGACTTCATAGTGAATTCCAGGTTAGCCAGAGCTATAGCAAGACCCTACCTTGGAAAACCAGAAAAACAAAAACAAAAACAAAAAACAAAAACAAAAACAAAAAAACCCAAATGATTCTCTTTCTCTCTCTTTTTAAAATAATTTTTTTATTTATCAGAGACAGGGAAAGAGAGAGAGAGAGAGAGAGAGAGAGAGAGAGAGAATGGGCGACCTGGGCCTCCAGCCACTGCAAATGAACTCCAGACGCATGTGCCACCTTGTGCATCTGGTTTACATGGGTTCTGGGGAGTCGAGCCTCGAACCAGGGTCCTTAGGCTTCACCAGCAACTGCTTAGCTGCTAAGCCATCTCTCTAGCCCAAAATGATTCTCTTAATACCATACAGCTAGTGAGAGACAAAGTTAGAAGTCTGGCAAATTCTTGAGTAAGCCTTTTTCTTTATCTGTCTTTAATCTGTAGAATTAGTGAAGAAACAAGAAACAAACAAACAAACAAACAAAAAACCCCACAGAAAACAGAAAGAATCAAATAGCACTTAGGAATATGAAGAAGCCCCTTGAAGCCCCTGGTGACCAGGGGCTTAGTGTGTCTCTGTGCAGCCATGGTGGGAAGGGGGGAGGGGCAGGCTCACGCCTCTTGAGTTCTCATTTAATGTTAATGCCACAGTGCAAATGTTCATGAGTTACTAGTATCGGAGGGGCTGCGGAAATGGCTTAGTGGTTAAAGGAGCTTGCCTTTGAATCCTGCTGGGCCTGGGTTCGATTCCCCACCTCCCGTGTAAAGCTGAATGCAGAAAGATGGGTGAATGCTTCTGTGATCTCACAGTGCCTGCCAGTGGCAAGAGTGTGAAGAGAAGGTGGAGCACAGACACTTCGTAGATGTTCTCTGACCTCCACACTCATGCCCACGCACACACACGCGCACACACACAAATAAACAATAGCATTGGGACTGGGAGATTATATTTTCTACGCAATCAGAAAAGTGCTATGTCTCTGAATATTGGGCTGTTGTAAATAAGGAATTAAGTGGATAAAGAACTGTTTAAGCCGGGTGTGGTTGCACATGCCTTTAATCCCAGCACTCGGGAGGCAGAGGTAGGAGGACCACTGTGAGTTTGAGGCTACCATGAGTTTGAGGGCACCCTGAGACCACATAGTGAATTCCAGGTCAGCCTAGACTAGAGTGAAACCCTACCTCAAAAAACTGGAAAAAGGGCTGGAGAGATGGCTTAGCGGTTAAGTGCTTGCCTGTGAAGCCTAAGGACCCTGGTTCGAGGCTCGATTCCCCAGGACCCACGTTAGCCAGATGCACAAGGGGGCGCACGTGTCTGGAGTTCATTTGCAGTGGCTGGAGGCCCTGGTGCGCTCATTCTCTCTCTCTCTGCCTCTCTTTCTCTCTCTCTCCTCTGTTGCTCTCAAATAAACAAAAATAAATAAAAAAATTAAAAAAGAATGTATGCATATTTCTTTTAAAAAACCGGAAAAAAGAAACTGTTTAAAAATAATTGGGGGGAGGGGAGCTGGAGAGATGCCTTAGCAGTTAAGACGCTTGCCTGGAAAGCCATAGGACCAAGGTTCAGTTCCCCAGGACCCACTTAAGCCAGATGCACAAGGTGGCACGTACGTCTGGAGTTCGTTTGCACCAGCTGGGGTCCCTGGCATGCCCATTTCTCTCTCTCTCTCTCTCTTTCTCTCTGTCTGTCTGTCTGTTTGTCTTTCTCAAATAAATAAATAAATAAAATGGGGCCAGGTGTAGTGGCACATGCTTTTAGTCCTAACTCTTGGGAGGCAGAGGCAGGAGGATTGCCATGAGTAGAAGGCCAGCCTGAGACTACCTAGTGAATTCCAGGTCATCCTGGGCTAGAGCAAGACCCTACCTTGAAAATCCAAAAAAATAAAAATAATTTTTTTTTTTATGTGTAAGGCAATTACTGCATTTTCCCGGTGTAAGTGGGCCTTTATGCCTCCTGTGGGGAGAGCCACTGAGAGCCAGCTTCCTGCTCCTAGCTTCTTCCTCTTAGTTCTCACCTGGAGACACTTCCTCTGTGCTCAGAATTCACCCCATGGGTGTCTGTCACATGAAAATGGGTACCAAATGATCAGCCAGGTGACATCATACAGGCACTACCTTTTTGCACAGGTTATCTCAGCCCACCTTGTTCCATTTTATAGTGTTTTAGCTTTCAAAACCCAACCATAGGGACTGGGGAGATGACCCAGTGCTTAAAGGTGCTTGCTTGCAAAGCCTGCCAGCCTGGGTTTGATTCCCCAGGACTCATATCAAGCCAGACCCACAGAGTGATGCATGTGTCTGGAGTTCATTTGCAGCAGCAGGAGGCCCTGGCATGCCCATATGGTCTCTCTCTTTCTCAGCTAACTAACTAACAAGAAGCACACAAAACAATCACTCAGTAGGTCAAGGCAGGAGGATCACCATGAGTTCAAGACCAGCATGGGCTACAAGAGTGACTTAAAGGTCAGCCTTCACTAGAGTGAAACCCTTCCCCAAAACACACATACACACACACCACACCCAAAACAACAACAACAAAAACACAAATTCAGTGAAGTAGGAAGATCATTTTGGGTTCCAGGCCAGCCTGCACTGCTGAGTGAGTTCCATGTCAGCCTGGGCTAGAGTGAGATCCTGCCTCAAAACAAAATAGCTAGCCACCCTGGCCATATTCACTGATAACATGAACCATGTCCCCCAAGGCGGGGGGCACTCTGCCTGGGTAAGTAACATGGGCCTTGCCCAGGCACGTTCAGAAGACCATGCTAACTAGGTTGCCCCTAAGAGTCCCTTCTCAGTTCTGAGAAGCAAAAGAAAACATATTAATCTGTTAAGTCACCCATTTTAGTTCTGTGCTTCTCCTACTTATATGTTTTTTTCTATCCCCATATGTAATACACTTCATGTTTTTATGCTGTTTTCATAGGGACTGGCACTAGGACAGTTATAGATGATTTTAATGGTTTATATTTGTTTTGTATCAGCTTCTTCCTTTATTTATTTTGAGAGAGAGAAAGAGGCAGAAAGATAGAGAGAGAGAGAGAGAGAATGGGCACGCCAGAGCCTTCAGCCACTGCAAACAAACGTCAGAGGAGTGTGCCCCCTTGTGGTGCATGTGTGACATTGCGTGCTTGCATCACTGTGTGTCTGGCTACACGGGACCTGGGGATTCAAACATGAGTTCTTAGGCTTTGCAGGCAAGTGCCTTAACTGCTAAGCCATCTCTGCAGCCCTTATCTCAGCTCTTATAACATTGTGTTTCAGCTCTGATTGAATACTATCATTTAGGGATGTAATTGCTAATTTTAATATGCCCACTATGAGAAAAATCCCATGTGTTTGTGTACACGTGTGTACGTTGATGATATTCTAATCATACAGCTTCTAAGAACACTGAAGAGAATCAACTTCTTTCAGCTACTGATGTTGGATAGCATCTGTGATCTATAGATAGGAGCTTCGCTTTGCTTGCTTGTAAGATGGATAAAATTGTGTTGTTTCGCAAGTACCAGTTTTCCTTTGACACATTTTCTTTCCTCTGGAAGACTGTAAGGGATGATCTCAAAGATCTGCTCTCAGCTCTCGGAACTGCCCCATTCATCTCGGCTTGTGCAGGCCAGTGGTGTGACCAGGGCTTGCCTGGGCTTTTCAAAAGTGGGATTGATAATTGCCCATTCTCCAGCCTCTGGGTTAGAGATTATTCAATGAGTGTCGCCCTTGAGTTACTTGAGTCCGGTAGGATTTAGTGGTAAATAAGGGAAGCTTGTTATATCAACAGCTCCCTGACTCACAGGGCCCCAGCCTGGCCACCTTGTCCTCCTGTGCTTGTGGCTGTGTCGCCAGCATCTTAGCCGACCCCGGAAACATTGTTGGGGCACAGGAAAGGCCTCAGACAAAAGGGGACCGTGTTGTAGATACCGTCTCAGTGCTTGGACAAAGCACCTTCGGGAAGCAGCTGACGGGGGGAAAGTTGTTTATTCTGGCTTGCGTTCTTGAGGGAAAGCCCCTTGGTGGCAGGGGAAATGATGGCCGGAGCAGGGGCTGCATAGCGCCTCCTTGCTAAGATCAGGTGGACCACAGCGGCAGGAGAGTGAGCCCAGCACTGGCATGGGGGGGGGGGGGAAGCTGGTTATAACGCCCATAAGCCCATCCCCAACCACACTTCTCTTTTAAGACTCCAACTCCCAAATTGCCAGCAGCTGGGGATCTAGCATTCAGAACACACGCATTTATGGAGGACACGTAAGTCAAACCTCCATGGATACCGGCTCTGTCCACGAGCCAGTGAGACCTGGCTACTGGCCCACTTGGGATGGGGCGATTTAGGATTTGCATGCGGTGTTCTTTGCTTTATTTTCAAGTAGCTTTCCGTTTCATTGCTTGTTAAGCCGTCCTCTTTTCTAAGTTGAGGATTTACACAGCGAAATGCACCGTCATTAATCTTTCTCTGCCTGAGCCCCCCGCCCCTCACTGCAAAATGGTAGCAGTGCTCACACCGGTGCTTTTGTTTGCTGTGAACTGGGGAGGAAAAATGTGATAGCGGACACATCAAGGCTTTGAATTTAAACAGGAGGGCAGTTTGGTTATCGTAAGACTCCTCAGTCTTTCCGTGTGACATTTAAAGTAGGGAAGGAAGTCTCCGAATGACGTTGTCACAGTGAAGGGCGGCCCAAGCATATTAGAGCTGCATGCAAAACTTAGGCAACTGTGAGCCCTGGTTGGTGGAGCACGCCTTTTAATCCTAGCACTTGGGAGGTAAAGGTAGGTGGGTTGGTGTGAGTTTGAGGCCATCCTGAGATTACATAGTGAATTCCAGGTCAGCCTGAGCGAGACCCTACCTCAAAAAAAAAAAAAAAAAAAAAAAATATTAAGGCAAGTGTGTTTCCAACTCAGATGACCAAGGGGTATGAACCAAACAGAAGAATTCAATGGTAAATTTAATACATACTAAAAAAAAAAAAAATGAGAGCATAGATGATCAGATTTTACCAATCCATTTTGTACTTTATTTTATATAAATTCAACCTCAGGAGAAAAAGTGTAACAGCTAATTTGTAAATGTTTTGCTGGGTGGCAAATTTTTTTTTTTCCTTCAAGAGGTAGAGCCACCAATATGGTCCCCACAAGCCACCATAATTCAGTTAATTTCAATGAAAGTAAATGAAAGATTCAGTCACACCAGTCACGCTGCAAGGGCTTATTACCAACGACTTGTAGCTAATGGTTTCTGTATCAGAATTGGCACGTACAGAACATTTCCAGAAGGTTCTATGAGAGTGGAGGTGAGAAGGCCAAAGGCTATATCTGCACCCTCCTTGTTCTAAAACTACCCTTCAGACTAGAGTAGACTCTCCAGTTTAATATGCTCATATTCCTAATAACCATTTACATGATAAGCACACGGGATCCCTGTTGGGGGCCATTTGCCTGAAAAGATCATTTTCTGTATTAAGAACAAACATGCTGCGATCTGGTCATCTTTGGGACCATTCCTGGGAAATCCTGGAGCTAGATTTCTGCTTTTAAGTTTCACTTTTCCCCTCAAAATTCCCTTGCCCAGCTGGTTGTGGTGGTTCCTGACTGCAACCTCAGCCCTCTGGAGGCTGAGGCAGTAAGAGCTTCATGAGTTCAAGGCCAGCCTAGAATACACAGTGAGTTTCAGGCTAGCTTAGATGGAGACATTGTCTCAACCAACCAAGGGCAGAAAGAAAGATACAGAAAGTCAACTGAAATCCTTTATTAAAGTCGATTCCACTGAACATGCGTCCGTTGCTCATCGCCCATTGCTGGAGATGACATTCCTGGCCTCTGGGGGTATGGAAGATGAGGGAGAACCCCTTCTTTCCACAGTCGGTCAGTCTTTTGAACGCAGTAGGCAAAAGACAGAGATGTCGGCCTCTGACACATCTCTTCTGCCAGTGTCTTCGTTCCCTGTTCTGTTTCTCATCCTTTGGGCCTGTGAGTTGAGAAGTGGCCAGATCTGCTGAAGGGGGCGGAGCTCAGCTGTGTGTCCCAGGTCTTCAGGAGCTTTCCTGGTCGTCTGTAACTGTTCAGCGGGAAGAAGGTGTCATGTTCTCTCTCTCTCTCCCTCTCCCCCCCCACACACTCAAGCAAGCAATCCTAGAAATGGGCAGTTTAGAGCAATAACTAACACAGCCCTTGGTCAAGAGGGTCCAACAATTACAAGGCCACCTGATAGAGGCTCCAGGGATGCCCTCACGTGAATACCTAGCGTGCATTAATCCTTAGACAATTACATTATAGTTCCTAAGTTTTGCTTTTCTTTTCTTCTCTCTGTGTGTGGTATTGTACATGCATGCGTGTGTGTGTGTGTGTGTGTGTGTGTACCCTTGGGGTGCCCTGTGTGCTTGCCTGTAGCTGGGGGCACTCACCTGTGGTGAACATCAGGTACCCGGCTCCATCGCTCTCCCGCCCATTCTGATTTGAGCTGGAGTCTCTTACTGATGCTGGAGAGAGCTGTTTTCCACAAGCCCGGCTGAGTCCCTGTGGAGGAATGTTAGGAGCAGCAACTGAAAAAGTGGTCATGTCCTGGGGCTGGGCTGAAGTAGAAGACTCCAGGTGGGCTGTGGAAACGTACTTAGTTCTGGGAAGGCAAGCATTAGAGTTGGGATGTAACATGTCCCCAGAGGCTCTTCAGGTCGCACACTTTAGTGCTGTCTTGGGAGTTTGGAACCTTTATGAAGTAGTGCCTTGCTGGAAGAAGTGGGTTGCTGGGGAGGGAGGTCTCTGGAGGTTTATAATCTGAGCCCACTTCCTGTGCAGTTTCTACTCGCAGCTCCACAGCCCCGCAGACGTAGCCGAGAGGGGTCCCCGTGTCTTTGCTGCCACGATGGGCCCCATCTCTTCAAACTGTGAGTTAGGAGCTGGAGAGATGGCTCAGAGGTTAAGGCATGTGCATGCCAAGTGAAATGACCCGGGTTCGATTCCCCAGTACCCACGTAAAGCCAGACACACAAAGTGGTGCGTGCGTCTGGAGTTCATTTGCAGCAGCTGAAGGCCTTGGTACACCCATTTCTCTCTGTCTCTCTTCTCTCTCTCTTTGCTTGCAAATAAATACATAAATGAATAAATAAAAAAGCAAAATATTAAGGGCTGGGGATATGGCTTAGCGGTTAAGGCATTTACCTGCGAAACCTAAGGACCCCGGTTTGATTCCCTAGTAAGCCAGATGCACAAGGGGGCACATGTGTCTGGAGTTCATTTGCAGTGGCTAGAGGCTCTGTCATGCCCCGTCTCTCTTTCTCTCTACCTGTCTCTCTCTCTCTCAAATAAATAAATAAAATATTAAAACCAAACTGTGAGCTAGGATAAGTCCTTCCTCCCCTCACTTACTTCTTACTGGCATTTGGTCCAGGTGATGAGGAAAATAACCAATACAGCAAATATGGTGTCCTGACCAGTGCGTAGGCATCTTGTCATGAAGTCACAGGCAGCCAGCTTGTACGGGACCCAAGCCAAGGGCAACGCTGCCTGAGGTGCTTTTTTTTTCTCTCTCTCTTTCTAAATTCCTCACTGTTACTATCATGCCTCTTCTGGCTACCAGACATTCCTCACTGCGTTCTGTGTCTCACACAACAAAATACCTCTTGCCCCTTCCCAGAAGGCCTCCAGAGTCCCAGCTTCCCGTGTATTGCCGTCTTGGCTGAGGGCTGATGCTATAGATGACAGAGGACGTTGTCTTTCTGGGGCATGCCAACGTTTGAATATTGTTTAAAAAATTAACTACTTGGAGCTGGAGAGATGGCTTAGTGGTGGTTAAGGCACTTGACTGGAAAGCCTAAGGACCCAGGTTCGATTCCCCAGTCCCCGTGTAAGCCAGATGCACATAGTGGCACGTGCATCTGGAGTTTCGCTTGCAGTGGCTTCAGGTCATCGTGTGCCTATACTCCCCCACCCCCGGGGTAATAAATGAAATAAATGAAATAAATAAATAATTGGAATGTTGAGGAGGGTCCTCCATGATCTGGGTGCTTTGCAGGGTCTTCTTGTTCCAGAACGCACTGGGGTATTCTTTGGTACTCTGAGTCTTTAACTATTCTGCTAAGGGGTAGAGGACAAGGGGGCAGGGCTGGGCGTTAAGGTGTGTAGTAGTGAAGAAAGTAGACCTCAGAGGTCGCAGGTAAGGTTGGGTGTGAACACATTCCCCTTGTAATTGGATGACCCCGAGAGGGTTTCACCACCCTTGACTTGGTACGATCACGATGTCAGGCGTGGTTGTTTTGAGCACTGAATGCACCCACGCATTCAGAGATCCATCAATTCAGGGCGTCTCTGGAACGTTCCATACAATCTGGCTACATCTGCAGCTCGTGTAGTGATCAGGTCTCAGAAATATCCTGTTCTTGGGTTAATGTTGGCTGTGTTCATCTTCAGGTAATTTTTTTGTTTTTGTTTTTGAAATAGGGTCTCACTGTAGCCCAGGCTGACCTGGAATTCGTTATTTAGTCTCATGGTGGCCTCGAACTCAGAGCGGTTCTTCTACCTCTGCCTCTGGGATTAAAGGCGTGCGCCTCCATGTCTGGCTAAAGATCACTGTAGCACCCACATAAAGCCAGACATACAAGAGGATGCATGCATCAGGAGTTTGTTTATAGCAGCAAGAGGCCTTGGTGTGGCCATGTTCTCTGTTAAATAAGTAAATTAATTTAAAAAATTCCTCCAACAATTTGGGGCTCTGGTTCCCTGGCTTATACATATTCGTGCATATTCATTCATTCCATTCTCCCCTTCCCTCCCTCCCTTTCCGTTGCACTGAGTATCAGACCGAGGCCTGCAAGCCTGCCAGGCCAGCGCTCTACCACGGAGCTGCATCCTTAGCCCTTCACTTCAGTGTCTCAGGCTTTGCTCAAATGCAGGTACCAGGTAGTTCCGTCTCCTTTCCCGAGCCAGGATTTGGAGAGTAGGGAGTGCTCTGGAAAATGCAGGAAGACACTTCTCCGCCGTCACTTTTCTTGCCCGCAGACACCCGTGGGGCTGGCGCGATCTCCCAAGAGCAGCATGGCCGGCTCAGGTGGTGTAGCAGACGGCTTCAGTCTGAGGTGAACGTCCAGACCAGGCACAGTTAGGGAGGAAGGGATGCTTATGGAAGCTCACAGATCCAGGGGAAGCTCCGTCATGGCAGAAGTTGGCCTGCTCTTATAAGACCAAGCACAGAGAGAGCAAGAGAGAGAGAGAGAGAGAGAGAGAGAGAGAGAGAGAGAGAGCGCACACACACACACACACACACACACACCCCACAGCGCATTTCAGGAACTCCAGGCAGAACTAGGCACTTGGCATATCGTTAGATTCGGATTTCAAATCGACCACCACACCTCAGGCCTGGACCCTAAGATCTGTCCAGTGACACCTCCTCCACCCGGGTAGCTGGAAATCTAAGACGTTTTAATAAAACTGAATCTACTGGGGGCATCCGTTTAAACTGCCCCGGCTGGTGAGGTTTCTGGTGCCCTGCTCACAGCCAGGGACCGCCTTTTGGTGTTTTTTTCCGGGGCCTCCGGATGTTAGCAGGTGAGTGTCGCAGAGGAAAGTCCATCCTGGCGTCTCCCTGTGCCTCAGAAGGCAAAGGCGGGAGGAGCTCTGGGAAGGTGGCCTGGTTTCTCTCCCTGTGCATCACGGGAGTGACCTCAGCTGAGACTGAGAAGAATCCAGAGGGCAGACATGGGCGTCGGGTGTGGCTGGGGAAGTACCAGTCAGTCCTTGGCTGTGCCTTAGGTTTGGACATCGGTCTTGATTCTTCAGTCGAGATCACACCTGCAGGTCCTTTGTGTCGCCGATACAGGCACCCCTAGAGTGAAAAGAGTCCACTTATTTGGCTACCACGGGAGCCAGCCAGTGTCCTTGCAGTGAGTCATGCCATGACGCGGAGCCTCTGAGACGTCAGTGCCATCATAGCCGTGTGGGTGGCACCGTGACCCGCGTACCCCGTTTTGGGTACTGACGCCAGCGTCCCTGCTTCTGTCTTACAGGTGCTGACGTCATGCCGAGCCTTTCTTCTGTCAGCGCGCATCCCCACCAAGGTAAGCAGTGACAAGGGGTCCTCCTGAGAGACAGACAGATGGGTGGACGGACGGACAGACAGACAGACACACATACGTATAGTTTTTAGTGCACACTGATATTCATGTGCACATGCTCACAGATTGAAATATTTTATTCATTTATTTTAAATATTTATTTATTAGAGAGAGAGAGAGAGAGAGCACGCCAGGGCCTTTAGCCACTGAAATGAACTCCAGACACATGTGCCACATTGTGCAGCTGGCTTACTTGGGTACTGGGGAATCAAACCTGGGTCCTTGGGCTTCTCAGGCAAGCGCCTTAACCACTAGGCCATCTCTCCAGCCCTCACAGACATTCTTGACAGAATACTCATGCACACTTGCATCATGTGGTCCTGGCTACCGTGTTTGGCTAGTGTGTTCAGAATTCTCTTACACACGTGTTGTATTTCCTTCTTCCCCAGACAGCCCCGAAGTGATACTGTGAATCGTATTTTATTATTTTATTTTTCCAGGTAAGGTCTCACTCTAGCCCAGGTTGACCTGGAACTCATTCTGTAGTCCCAGGCTGACCTCTAACTCACAGTGATCCTTCTACCTGACTAAAGGCCTGCGTTGGCATTTTGATTTTTTTTTTCTTTGTCCTTTTTTCCCTTTTGTTTCAGGGACAGAGTCTCACTGTGTAGCTCAGACTGGCCTTGAACTCACGGTGATCCTCCTACCTCAGCCTCCAGGGCGCTGGGATTAAAGGCGTGTGCCACCACGCCCGGCTGAGGGTATCTTTCAGTTTCTTTCTGCTTTCTGTAAAGACAACCCAAGAAAGGTGGGGAAGCACCCTGTCCTCTGTGTCCCTGTCATCGTCTCCTCAGCTGACCCATGCCAAGTCTGCGTGTTGTTCTCGTGCAGTGAGGGCAGAGCGGTGGGAAATCACCGCTGCAACTCCTTACAGAGCGCATCGCAGGGCGCTCGCCTGGCAGCCCATGCGCTACAGTTGGAGCGACGCAGAGGAGACGAGCATGGCTCGTGTGCAAGGACGACAGGACACGCACATTCGCCAAGCGCTGCATAGTTTTTACACAGAGGCTCCCAAGACCTCATCACTGAAGCTGGCCCAAAACGAACGCAGCGTGGCTCAGGGAAATTCGTGGAGGAGGGGACGGAAGGATTGTTAGAGCCACATGTTGGGACATTACGCACAGAGACACTGCCTCTTCCCCATAACTGATGGCCACCCCCACAGTGCACGACCCACAATTCCCACAACGAGCAGGGTCCCTGCGAAGGGGGAGGACAGGGAGCAGGCTAACGATGGTACCAACATGGCTGTATACACACTGTCCACAGAACAAATATAAATAAATAAATAAATAAATAAGCGCATTGCAGGGCTGTGAGCCCCTGAGGCCCTTCTCCAGGAGCCAGGCTGCCCGTGGGCAAGAACCGGCCAACCCCTCCTCTCCAAAGACCTCTAGCAAATTCCATGAGCTCTCTGTCCCTCAGTTCACGATGCCAGTTTAGGTCTTTCCTCTGCGGAGGGCTGGGGAGGTGCCGCAGTGGGCGAAGTGCTTTCCGTGCAAGCACAGGTTGGATCTCCAGAACCACGTGAAAGCCGCTCACGGCAGCGCGTACCTGAAACCCACGCTTAGGGTCCCAGCACGGGGGAGAGCTCGGGGTTGTCTGGCTGGCTGAACTGGTGAGCTCCAGGTTCACTGAGAGACCTTGTTTCAAAAATTACGGTGGAGGGCCAGAGAGGTGGCTTAGCAATTAAGTGGTTGTCTGCAAAGCGAAAGGACCCAGGGTCAGTTCCCCAGGACCCAAGTAAAGCCAGATGCAAAAGGTGGCACATGTGTCTGGAGTTCATTTGCAGTGGCTAGAGGTCCTGGTGCGCCTATTCTTTCTTTCTCTCTCTCTCTCAAATAAATAACTGAATTAAAAAAAAAACCCACTAAGGTAGAGAGTGATTGTGGAAGACGTTTGACATTCCGCACACGCATGTGTTATGTGCCCCACACCCATGGACACCCCACACGTATACAGTCAAAACACTTTTGCTTTGCCAAAAAAAGACAACATGAAATGCACTTAGATTAAAATTAAATAAATTAAAATTAAAATAATGAAATAGACAAGAATACCTTTTATAAATATTTCTCTGCTTTGAATGACTTTTTCAAGACTAAATCAGGTGTAATCTTGGTAATAATAGGTAAGAAAATCACTCCAATTGAATGTTGGAGATAATGTGCCTCTAAGGGTGCATTTAACTTTGGAGGACAAAACATAAGTCATAGTCTTCTTTTAGTTTCCAGTGTTACCCCTTTCTCTCCCCTGTCCTCTCTTTCTGTCTTTTTTTTTTTTTTGAAACAGGGTCTTGTATGTAGCCCAGTCTGGCCCTGAAATTCAACTATGTAGACCAGGCTGGTCTTGAACTCATGGTGATCCTTCTACCCCATCCTTCCAAGTGCTAGAATTACAGGCACATGCCACCATGCCCAGTTCTGTGTTGAATTCTCTTTCTGCTTTCAAATGTCACCATGCCACTAGATAACTGGCACTTTGGAGATTTTCTGCTCTTTTTTTCTTGCCTATGTATCATGGCACAACATCCCACCAGGAAGTACAGTTATGTCCCTGTAGGGTTTTGTTCCCGGAGGTGTTTTTTTGATCCTGACAGGTGGTCCTCAATGTCCGTGGGTTTCATATCTGTGAACTCAGCTGAGGATCAAAGGTATTTGTGGGCATGGGGTGGTAGTGGTGGGGGCCCTCCCTGTAGACTTTTTACTTGTTATTTTCTTCTAGGCTTTGTAAGTAATGTTAAGATGAGTTAAAATATACAGGTGGGCATGTATATATGCAAATAATGTGCCTGTAAAGAAGGGACTTGAACATCTATAATGTGGATGTCCTTGGGAGCTCTAGGGATACCAAGGAATGACCGCTTGTTTCCAGTTTAATGTGAGGGGGAAGTGACCCGGCTGTCTCCCTTCGTCCTGTCCTGCGGCAAAAAGATTAAAGATAGCCACTGCTGATCAGGAGAAATAGCCAGTCTTAGAGGCATACATGTACATGCTTGTGCATGCGTGTTGTGTGTCTGTGTGTTCACGTGTGTGTGTGGGGGGCTTGTGCTATGTGCGCGTGTAAGGACCAGAGTTCAACACTGGGTGTCCTCCCAGGGTTCCTGACCTCGTTGTCTGAATCAGGGTCTCTCACTGAACCTACAGCTCTGATTTAGCTGGACTGGGGAGCCAGCGTTCCATAGGCATGAGCTTGTCTCCACCTCCGGAGTGCCAGGGTTAAGGACGTGTGCCGCCCTGTGGGTTCTGGAGATCTGAACTCAGCTTCTCAAACTTGTGCAGCAGATGCGCCAGGGCCTCCCGCCGCTGCAGAATACCTCCGGGCGCATGCGCCACTTCGTGCATCTGGCTTTACGTGGGTACTGGGGAATCGAGCCTAGGCCGGAAGGCTTTGCAAGCAAGTGCCTTTAACTGCTGAGCCATTTCTCTGGCCTCCCCGCCCCCCCCCCACCAGAGATTTTGACAAAAGAGAAGTGGTGATTACTGGAGAATCAAGGGAGGGACAGTTATTAATATCCAAAAAGAGAGCTGAGGGTGTAGCTTAGTAGTGGAGTGCTTACCTAATTTGCAATGCTAAGTTTGATCTCCATAAAAATAAACAAATGACTGAATAAACAAACGCAATAAAAATAAAATAATAAATCATCTACATACGTGACAGGAAAGGGTAGCTTTATGTAATCACTGCATGCTTGTCATTATCAATTAAGCATAATTTAAAATTCACAAATCTTTTATTCACTCAAATCCATTCAAAATACAACTTAAGGAGAGATGGCTAGCCAGATGCACAAAGTGGAGTTTGTTTGCAGTGGCACAAGGCCCTGGAGCACACATACTGTCTCTGATTCTGTCTCTATTTACTGCTCTCTGTCAAGTAAATAAATAACTAACTAATAATAAAATGAATTAGGCCAGGCGTGGTGTCGCACACCTTTGATCCCGAGGCAGAGGTAGGACGATCATGTGAATTCAAGGCCACCCTGAGACTACATAGTGAATTCCAGGTCAGCCTGAGCTAGAGCGAGACCCTACCTCTGACAACCAACCAACCAACCAACCAACCAACCAAACAAACAAATAAACAAAAACCAAATTAAATGGGTCACGGGGGTTGGGGGAGGTAACTACTGGTGAGTGTAACCCAAAGAGCTCAAGGTTTAGAAGGAAGGGGAGACCCCCCACATGACTAACTCCGATGAGACTTTCTGAAGGCACATTTTGGAGAACAAAGTAAAACTGGACAGGAGCCCCTCGCTGCGGACGTAGTGGACTAGGAGTTCAGGACCTTCCCATTAGGTTTGTCTCTGGGTCACACACTTCAAAAGCCAGGCACGCAACTTGCTCTCTCCCCTTTAGTGGGACAAATCATACTTTCCCTGAGCCGTAATGCATCTCCGCTATGCCTATGGGCCGAGGTATTAACCAGCCTGTCTTCGGAGGGTTACCAAACCTTATTTGGCCTTGGGCTATTTCTGATTATAGCATTTTCTTTCTTACCTCAAATGATGTGTTTTCAAACTTTCATTACAGGTCTTTATTTCTCTTTCTCCCCTCAATTACAGCTCGAGTTAACATTCAGCTACTTGGAGATCCACGGCGTGATCTGCCACAAGCCGGCTCAGGTGAGTGAACTGCGGGAAGCTATCACTGAAAGGTCATGTAAACGAAAATTTCTTGAGACAAAATAAAACAAGAAGATCAAAGTGAAGTTTTCTGAATGAGAGACTACAAAGGCTATTGCCGGGGGTCAGGAATTTTGTCATGATAAAAAAGACAAAACAAGGCTGGAGAGATGGCTTAGCTGTTAAGTGCTTGCCTGTGAAGCCTAGGGACCCCTGTTCGAGGCTCGATTCCCCAGGACCCACATTAGCCAGATGCACAAGGGGGTGCACACATCTGGAGTTCGTTTGCAGTGGCTGGAAGCCCTGGCGTGCCCATTCTCTCTCTCTCTCTCTCTCTCTCTCTCTCTGCCTCTTTCTCTCTCTGTCTGTCATTCTCAAATAAATAAATAAAAATAAACAACAACAAAAGACAAAACAGAAAAGAGCCAGTTAGCTCTTACATCAGCTAATGCCTTGCATGCAAGATTTCCACCCGTTAGAGAGTTTACACCACACATGCTAACACTAAAACTATTACACAGTACAGTCCGTTTCCCGGAACCCAGGCTAGCCTTCAAGCTTTCAGTAATTCTGCCTCAGTGGCTTACGTGTTGAGATTGCACACATGAGCTACCACACGTTAGGCCTTTATTGGAATAGAGTAATGAGTGAATTTTTTGGGGTTAAAAATCTCAATTAAAAAATAGCTTCATTTGAGCTGTAAGTAATGCTGTCAGGTGTAGAGTTTGATGACTTCTAGTATATGAGCACCCATGGGGGGCTGTTACCACTGTTGGGATACTGAGTAAATTCATCTCTGTGGAGAAAGCTGTCTCCTGTCCCTTCCTCAGTAAAGTCACTTTTAGGCATCTGCTGCCTGTCTCCAGCATGAATCTTTTTGATTTAGCCATTGGATATGGCATTTGGTGCTTTCTCAGTGTGGCTTTAACTTGTATTTCCCAAATTACACTGAGCACCCTTTTCTGTTATCACCATGTATCTTCAGTGAAGTGTCACTTTAAATCAGTCAGTCAGTCAGTCAGTCAGTCAATCAATCAGGTTAACCAATCAGTCACTGTGTCTATGTAGTATGTATGCATTTATGTATGTATACTACTCACAACTATCATCTATCAGTAACTTACGTATGTATATATGTATCTAGCCATCATTTATCAGTCATTTATGCATGTACATATCTTGGCCATCTGACATCTGTAAATCAGCTGTATGTATCTGTAATCTATTAATCATCTGTCTGTTTTTCATCTGTCTGATCTCTATCATTTATCTAGAGTCTTAACTACATAGCCCAGGCTGGCCTCGAACTCATAATCTCCAGCTTCCATCTCCTGAGTGGTCGGGTTTCTTGTGTGTGCCTACCATGCCTGGCTCCCACGTTTACAACTGAGAGATCTTCTTCCCGAGTTTTGAGTTTTTGGAAGTTATTCTGGATATAACAGCCGACAGCGTACATGATGCACACACTCTCTCTCAGTTTAGTTTGACTTTCTGTAACAGCATCTTTCAAAGAGTGGAAGTTTTAAATCCCAGTGAAGCGCACACGACCAGTTTCTCCTTATTAATACTTTTGGTGTCCTATCGAGTGACTTATTATTTAACGCAAACAAGATCATAGAATGTTCCAGGTATTTTACCTTTAAGCTTATGATCTACCTTGCAGTAATTTTTGTATGGAAAGCAGTGTATGAATCGAAATAATAGTTTGTGTATACATGGAGTATGTCCATTTGTCCCAGTAGCATTTATTTGAGAGACTGCCGTTTCCACAGTGAGCTCATTTTCACCTCTATTGAAAATCAATGGCCATGTAAAGATGAGTCTATTTGTGGACTCCGAGTCCTGCTCCTTTGACCTGTCTTTATGTCACTACTACACGATGCCCATTGCTATAGCTTTATGTTGAGAATTGGAGGTCAGATGGTGTCAGTCGTCCAACTTTGTGCCTTAAAAAAAAAAAGATTTATTTTTATTTATTTATTAGAGAAAAAGAGAGAGAGAGGGAAAGAGAGAGAGAATGGGCACAAAAGTATGGAATGCTTCATGAATTTGCGTGTCATCCTTGCGTAGGGGTCATGCTAATCTTCTCTGTATCCTTCCAATTTTAGAAGCAAGCATTTTTTAAAAATAATGTTAGTGGGCTGGAGAAATGGCTTAGTGGTTAAGGTGCTTGCCTGCAAAGCTGAAAGACCCAAGTTCAATTCCCTAGGACCCATGTAAGCCAGATGTACAAGGTGGCGTATGCATCTGAAATTCATTTGCTCCTACTGGAGGGCCTGGTATGCCCATTCTCTCTCTCTCAAATAAATAAATGAATAATAATCGCAAGGTCTTTGCATACAGATTAATGTTAGTGATCAAGGTCTTTGTAATTACTTGTGGATTTTAAAACCACACCACTTTTGAAAAGTCTGCTGTTTTTTGAGGTAGGATTTCACTCTAGTCCAGGCTGACCTGGAACTCACTATGTAGTCTCAAGGTGGCCTTGAACTCACGGCGATCCTCCTACCTCTGCCTCCAGAGTGCTGAGATTAAAGGTGCGCCCCACCACGCCCGGCTTCTGCTGGGATTTTGATTGGGATTACCTTGAACCTATGGCTCAATTTGGAAAGAAAATTATATACATGTTTACACATGTGTGTCTGTGTGTGTGTGTATGCATGTGGAGGCCTGGGTTAAAGCTGGGTGTCATCCCCTATCTCTCTGCACCTTGTTTGTTGAGACACGGTTTCTCCCTGAACCCAGGGGCCACTGATTGGGCTCGTCTAGCTAGAGGGCTTGCTCTGGGGACGTCCCTGTCTCTGCCTCCCGAGCACTGGGACGCCAGGTGTGCATCTCCATGCTGGGTGTCTGCATGGGTGCTGGGAACATGAACTCAGGTCCTCACGCCTGTGTAGCAAGCATTTTATTCATTGAGCAATCTCCCCAGTCCTGAGAATGGATATTTAATACTGTGTCTTCAGGTCTCTGTTCCCCTGTGGGGCTGGGGTGGCCACACTCTGCTCTCCCTGTGGCATCTGGAGATTTGAACGTTGTGCTCTCGGGCTGTCATGCTTGTGCAAGATGCCCACTTAACCACCAAGCCATCACTGCGCGTTCTAGAATAATCATTCTTGAGGTAGATAATTTGATTTCCTTTTTTTTTTTGTTACTCTTACATATCAATAGACATTTATCAATGTTATTGCTCATTTAAAAATTGTTTTTGGGGGCTGGAGAGATGGCTTAGCTATTAAGCGCTTGCCTGCGAAGCCTAAGGTTCGAGGCTCGATTCCCCAGGACCCACGTAAGCCAGATGCACAAGATGGTGCACGTATCTGGAGTTCGTTTGCAGTGGCTGGAGGCCCTGGTGTGCCCATTCTCTCTCTGTCTCTCCCTCTCTCTATCTGTTGCTTTCAAATGAATACGTAAATAAAAATAAACAAGAATTTTTGAAAAAAAAATTTTTGTTTTATTGAGTCTTTCATTATTAAATCTTTGTGTGTGTGACGTGTGTGTTTGTATGTGAGCGTGCACGTGCATGCATGCCACAGCATGTGTGTGGAGGTCAGACCATAACCTTGGATGTCAGTCCTCACCTAGTACCTTGTCTGCCACTACGCTCACCAGGCTGCCTGGCCTATGAGCTTCTGGGAATTTTCCTCCCTGCCTCCTGCCTCCCTGTCGGTGCGTTGGGATTACGGGAGCTCGCATCACTGCGCTGGACTTTACGGGGGTTTTGAGTCCAGGTTGTTGCACAGTAAGCGCTTTCACCCCCTGAGTCATCTCCCGAAACCCTCACTGATTTTATATTCACTCTTGCTCTGACCTTTACTATTTCATTTCTTCTACTTGTTATTTTATCTTTTAAAACAATGAAGCCCCCAACACCTCATCACTGAAGCAGACCAAAAACGAACCCAACATGGCTCAGGGAAATTTTGCGGAAGAGGGGGCGGAAAGAATGTCAGAGCCACATGTTGGGTCATGATATGCAGAGACATTTATCTTACCCATAACTGTGGGCTAACTCCACAATGCATGACCCATATACCTCAACAAGGAGGGGCCTAATAATGGTACCAAACTGACTGTATTTGCTGAATACAAAACTAATTAATAAAAAAATAAAAAATTAAAAAAAGATTACACCAAAAAAATAAATAAAACAATGAAGATAGCATGTGTTCACTCGTGTGTGTGTGTGTGTGTGTGTGTGTGTGTGGTTTGTTGGTAATGTTCCTAAGAGAAATTATCAAAGCTGTCACTTTATGTTAAATGTGATTGTATACAATCTTGGAATTGTCCCACAGTTCAGCTGAAAGCAATGTTTTATCATATGTGTTTATCATTCTCCAGACTCTAGAGTTCAGAAAAAAAAAATCATAGCAGCATATGTTTGCCCAGATGTCCAGACATATGCAGGCAGGAGCGAGTGGTTGCTCGTGAGTGTTGATGGAGACGTTATTAGTGCTTGTTGGCGTCGGTTCTGGAATGCTGACGTTGTAGTTTGGGGGTTGGATGGGGCAGAGGGTGTCCTGAGCATTGATGCCAAGCTTACATTCACGGGACGACTGGAGACGGTCTTTAGTGACGGAAGAGGGCATTGGTGTGGCAGGGTTCATCTTTCTCCATGACTGTTGAGCTGGTCTTGCCACACCTTATATATAGTCTTGTCACTTCCACATGCCAGCCGCTCCCAGAAGCTGGCTAGGAAGCCATCTCCCCAGGCTGTCCTGTCCCTGGAAGCGTGGCAGCCTTACGGTAGTCTAACTCTGGCCCGTGGTCTGGGCTTGGGCGATGGTAAGGGAGAGAGAGAAGCCATGGTCGAGGTTCCACAACGGGTCCAGCAGTTCAGACACGGTCACTGCCAGCAGCCCCAGTGTATTCATGGTCTGTCGTGCTCACAGCTGCCTGTGTTGGTACGAAGCGCAGACTTCTTCAGGAATGTATGTACCCTTCTACGCATGTACACATCTATGCGTGTCCACAAACAAGACGGTGAGGACTCAATACAGCTGGCTACTCTTTTATTTCTCTCTCTCTCTCTCTGTGTGTGTGTGTGTGTGTGCGCGCATTCATGTATGTATTTTCAAGGCAAGGTCTCACTGTAGCCCAGGCTGACCTGGAATTCACTCTGTAGCCCTGCGCTGGCCTTGGATTCATAGTGATCCTCCTACTTCTGCCTCCTGAGTGCTGGGATTGAAGGCGCGTGCTACCGTGCCTGGCTCTGTTTTTGTCTTTTACTTATTTTTATTTATTTATTTACAAGGAGAGAATGAATGAGAATGAAGGGCGTGCCAGGATCTTCAGTTGGTGCACAGGAGCGCCAGACACATGGACCTCTTTGTGCCTCTGGCTTTGCGTGGTACTGGGATTTGAACCCAGGCTGTCATGCATTGCATGCAAGTGCCCTTAACCATTGAGCAATCTCCTCAACCCTGACTTCTTTTGAAAATCAAGTGTACTGCCCGGCGTGGTGGAGCACGCCTTTAATCCCAGCACTTGGGAGGCAGAGGTAGGAGGATCGCTCTGAGTTCCAGGCCACCCTGAGACTGCATAGTGAATTCCAGGTCAGCCTGGGCTATGAGATCCTACCTTGAATCCCCCCCACCAAAAAATAAAAATAAAGTCAAGTGTTTTGTCTAGCATTTTGAGGATCCAGACTCGGTCACTGTGTCACCTCAGGTCCCTTGACTCTCTAGTTTGGACTTTTCCTTATGTGGAGTTGTGGCATCCACGATCCAACTTTAATAAAAACCCATTGCTAACATTTTTCTGGGATTTATTTATTGCTGTTTTTCTTCATTATAGTTGTCCATTCAGGTAAAATGCTTGGAAGAGAATGTATTACAATGTGCGCGAACAAGTGAGTGTGTTATTGAATTAGTAAACTTGACTCTTATTTTTGCTCTTTTCCCTTTCTTTGAAGAAATATGAAATATAGGGAGGCTTATCTTAGAATCTTTTTTTGTTTTGTTTTGTTTTGTTTTTTGAGGTAGGGTCTCACTATAGCTGAGGCTGACCTGGAATTTACTATGTCGTCTCACAGTGGCCTTGAACTGTTGGAGATCCTCCTACCTCTGCCTCCCGAGTGCTGGGATTAAAGGCGTGCGCCACCACGCCGGGCTTATTTTACAGTCTTAATAATGTCATTGTACTTTCCTTCTTTCCGTGTGCAGTTTCCTTTGTGGTCGGCAAGAGCCAGCAGTCATCTATCCTTACAGTTAGGGAAGTTCCAGACTTTCTCTTTTTCCTACAGCTGAACACCTACTGTGATTATTTCTCTCTCTTCACACTAGAAGGTTAATTGTTTGCTGTGTCATGGAGTGAAGTTGGTAAGCCAACCCTTGCCGATTTCTGTTGGAGGAAAGAAAACCAGTTCATCAGTTAGTTGTCTGAGAGGTTTAGTTAAAAAAAAAAAAAAAAGTCTGTTAGCGGGCCTGGTGGTACAAAATTTCAACATCTCAGCCATTTAGGAGACTGAGTGAGGCAGGAGCATGGCAATTTCAAGACCCTTTGGCACGACAGAGTGAGGTCAGGTCCAGGCCGAGCCTTTTGAGAGACTCTCAAAGTGGAAAACAGAGAAAGGTGCGTGACTGTCGCTCAGCAGCAGGACAGTAGCCTGGCATGTTCAAACCCCTGGTTTCAGTAACTCTAGATAAGACATTGAGGCTTGTATTTTAACTTTGTGTGTTTATTTTGATGCTGGGAATGAAACCTAGGACCTTGAGCACGCTAGGCAAGTGCTTTCTCACTGGTTTACAGTTGTGTGTGTGTGTGTGTGTGTGTGTGTGTGTGTGTGTTGTGTAGGCCGGAGAGATGCCCTTCAGTGTC
The DNA here is from genome assembly GCA_036346955.1 of Dipus sagitta. Classification (NCBI taxonomy): domain Eukaryota; kingdom Metazoa; phylum Chordata; class Mammalia; order Rodentia; family Dipodidae; genus Dipus; species Dipus sagitta. The sequence continues at coordinate 2,595,601 of CM070782.1, read as the reverse complement.
GCACTTCTCAGGTGCTGCCCCCCTTTTCTTTTATTTATTTATTTATGAGAGAGAGAGAGAGAGAGAATGGAATGGGTGTGCCAGGGCCTCCTGCCACTGCAAACAAACTCCAGACGCACTTTGTGCATCGGGTTTTACTTGTAGATACTTAGGAATTGAGCCCCAGTCAGTAGGTTTTGCAAGCAAGTGCCTTTAACCTCTGAGCTATCTCCCCAGGCCCCCCCCCCTGCTATGTTTTTTTTTTTTTTTTTTTTTTTGAGACATAGCTTCTCATTGGCTTAGAACTTGCCAAGTAGGCTAGACTGATTGGCCAGAAAACCCTCCCGTGCCCCAGTGCTGGGATTATAACTGTGGGATTATAAATTATAAAACACCAACATACATGTTATTATTGCTATTGTCATTATGATTATTAATGTGGGTGATAAGGATTGAACTCAGGCCTGCATGCTTGCAAGGCAAGCACTTTTCCTACTGTGCTATCTCCCTGGTCCGTAAGTTACTGTTTTAAGTGTGCAGTACAGGTCAGAGAACATGTCTTGTGAAGTGTTGAAGTGTTCTGTCATCCCCTACATGCACACCCCCCCACCCCCACACCCACATACAGGGAGGGAAGACATCATGTGGCAGGCAGCTCCTTTTGTGGGTCCCACTTCTGTGGCTGAGTGTTTAGGTTATTACATTATGCGGAGGTGACATCCTGAGCTGGGCTTTGTGAATGCTTTCGTGTCTTGTTGAATTTGAAGGGCTCATCTCTCCCCTACCTGTCTCCTTTTCTCTTCCCTGACATCCCATTGAATCCTGTGCAATTACAGACGATTAGGTGCGAAGATTAAGTGGAATTAGAATGGGCTCTCTTCTCTTCTCTTCTCTTCTCTTCTCTTCTCTTCTCTTCTCTTCCCTTCCTTCCTTCCCTTCCCTTCCCTTCCCTTCCCTTCCCTTCCCTCCCTCCCTCCCCTCCCCTCCCCTCCCCTCCCCTCCCCTCCCCTCCCCTCCCCTCCCCTCCCCTCCCCTCCCCTTGCCCCCTCCTCTCCTTTTCTTTTCCTTTCCTTTCTTTTTGGAGTCCAGGCTGGCCTTGAACTTGTGCTCCTCTTGCCTCAGCTTTGAGAACGCCGGCATTCTAGATGTGCGCCATCCCACCCAGCTCTAGGAAGTGCTATACGTGCACAGGTACTGATGCACACATGCACACATAAAACCTTAACTCCAGGTTCTGCATATGAGAGCATACATGTGTCCTGGCGTGCAGGCACATGCCTGTAGTCCTGGCCCTGGAGGAAGGGGGATCACAAGTTCAAGGCTAGCCTCGTCTGTAGTAGTGAGTTTGAGGCCAGCTTGGATGGCATGATACTTTATCTCCTAGGAACCAAACAAGGAAATCAATAATATTTGTGTTTTTGAGTCTGGTTTATTTTACTCAACATAATAATCTCTAGTTCCATCGATTTTCATGTGTATTTCGCAGTTTAGTTTTTCTTTATGGCTGGATGAAACTCCATTGTGTGTTTGCTCCACATTTTCACTAGCCACTCATCAGTGGATGGACATCTGTGTCGATACCATTTTCTAGCTATTGTGAATAGAGTAGCAGTGGACACGGATGTGTAAGTGTCTCTGCAGTATGTGGAGTTCCTCAGATATACAAGCAGTGATAGGAACACTGGATCATGTGGCGCTCTCGGTTTGCACTTTTTAATAAAATATATTTAATTTAATTTATTTGAGAGAGATACAGAAATAGGGAGGGGGGGAGAGGGAGAAAATGGGCATGCCAGGGCCTCCAGCCACTGCAGATGAGCCCCAGATGCATGCGCCCCCTTGTGCATCTGGCTTATGTGGGTCCTGGGGAATCGAACCTGGGTCCTTTGGCTTTGCAGGCAAGCGCCTTAACAGCTGAGCCATCCCTCCAGCCCTTCAGTTTGGACTTCTGAGTCACTCCACAGTGACTTCTACAGTGCCCACACTGGGTTACACCCCCGCCAGCCAGCTAGGTGCTGCTGTGTTCCATGCATAGCTCCGTGTGACTGCTTCCTCTACAGACTGTTAGAGAGGAAGCAGATTTTGAGCAGTGTCCCACCCTGTCCTTGCAGATGGCCGTGGAAACTGAGAAGTGCAACATCTCCATGAAGATGGCATCTCCCGAGGACGTGAGTGACGTGCTGGGTCACATTGGCACCTGTCTGCGGAAGATCTTTCCTGGCCTGTCCCCACTGTGAGTCTCCGGGGAGGCTGAGGAGAGCAAAGACCTTGCTCTTCCTCAGAATCAAACGTGAAGTTGCCCTCCTCATGTCCCTGGCCCGCGAGCTCATGCCCCTTTCAGATGTCCTTCTTTCTCTGAGTCTCACGATGTAGCCCAGGCTGGCCTGGAGTTTTGTAGAAATCCTCCTGCCTCAGCCTTGCAGTGCTGGAACGACAGCCATGGGTCACCGCACCACACCTGCCTTCTTCTCTAAGGCATTAAGTATTAAAGCTTATGTCTGGGGTTTTCAGGTAGGTTAGCACCTTTATATGTGTAGCAGACAGCTTCAGGTTCACTGAGATGAACTTCCAGACCAGGCACAGTTATGGAGGAAGGGATATTTATTGAAGCTTACAGATCCAGGGGAAGTTCCATAATGGCAGAAGAAGCTGGCCTGCCTTCACAGGACCAAGCAGAGAGAGAGAAGCACAAGCCTAAAGCCAAAGGCCACAGCACACTTCAGGAACTCCAGCTAGGCACACTTTGCATATCTTTAGATTGAAATCTGAAACCCACCACCGCACCTAAATATCCACCCAGTGACACTGCCTCCAGCCAGGTGGCTGCAGATGCAAACTACAAACAATAAAGAACTGAATATATTGGGGGCCATCTATTCAAACTACCACAATATGTATATATAATTTATTTGATTGAGAGAGAGAGACAGAGAGAATGGGCACGCCAGGGCCTCCAGCCACTGCAAATGAACTCCAGACATATGTGTCTCCTTGTGCACGTGGCTTATGTGAGTCCTGGGGAATCCAACCAGGGTCTTTTGGCTTTGCAGGCAAGTGCCTTAACCGCTAAGCCATCTTCTGCAGCCTGGTTAGCACCTTTTGAAAGGCACGAGTGATGCAGGGGTTTGACGGTCTCCTGCTCACGACACTAAAACTGAACGTGCCCTAGCGTAACTTGAATTCAGCCGAGTGTGAGGTCTGCTCATAGCTGTTAGCAGAACGCCAGTGGCTGGCTACTTTTGCATTAAGGCAGCAAGTATAATATTAACCAAGAGTCAGACCTCTTTCCTTTCTCCCACCTTCCTTCTCAGTTGAAAGGAAACTTAATAAAACTAACAACAAAACAATTAGTTCTTTTATTTTTCCTGTTTTTTAAAAGATTTTTATTTTTATTTATTCATTTATTAGAGAGAGAAAGAGAAAGAAAGAGAGGGAGGGAGGGAGGGAGAGAGAGAGAGAGAGAGAGAGAGAGAGAGAGAGAGAGAGAATAGGCATGCCAGGGCCTCTAGCCACCACAAACGAACTCCAGATGCATGTGCCACCAAGTGCATCTGCCTTACATGGGACCTGGAGAATCGAACCTGGGTCCTTAGGCTTCTCAGGCCTGCGCCTTAACTGCTAAGCCATCTCTCCAGCCCTCCTCTCATTTTTCTGAAATACACATTGTGGTGTTAGGTCCCTCCTTAGTCCATTTCTCTGGACTTGGTTAACCCAGCTGGTGGTGCTGCTTGGGAGGATTGTGGAACTTTTAGGATGTGGAGCTTTGCTAGAGGAAGTAGGCTGCTAGGGAGCCCTGGGGATTTATAGCCTTCACCAACTTCCTGTCCTCCCTCCGCTTCCTGGTTGCTGTTGCAATGTGAGCAGCTGCCTCACGCCCCTGCCATCAGGCCTTCCCGGCCATGGATGGAAGGTGTTCCTTCTTAAACTGTGAGCCGCAATGAAAACAGGTAGCTCATACAGGCTCCTTCTCCAAGGTAAAGTTCAGGTGTCCTGTTGCCTATAAACGCTCTGTTTTTTTCCTCTGGCATCCTGGGAACGCTTCCTGTGCCAACATAGGTCATGCTGGATCCCAGTGCAACGCAGCTGAGAGAGGCTGCTTGGGGGGGGGGTTCCCAAGTAGGAGGGGCAGAAATGCAGACTGGCTTTGCCAGTGCCACTCACCCCCAAAGTGTGGCTCTGATGTAGAAGAGAGTCTTTGGAAAGGGGCAGCAAATCAGACACAGATCCTGCCATGGGAGAAGGCATAGACGGCAGTTTGGAGCTTGGCTTGGCATTAAGTACCCGGATGAACTTAAATTGTGTTTCTCTTTTCCGTTCAGCACACACAGTTGAATGTTGTGACTCTTGAGTACTTTAGACTACGCTGTGTGACTTCCCCCTGGGGACCCAGACTGTTACATTGGTGTTGCTTACTGTGACCAGCCAGGGAAGGGGGAAGGCCCTGACCGTGAAACTGTCTTCTGCATTCCTGGCATCGTTTAGGCTGAAGTGACAGGAAGGGAAACATTTTCGGTGTATAAACGACGGAACGTACGAAATACAGCAAGCCCCCTGTGACATCTTGTCTGCTTATAATAAATTGGAGAGTGGTGAACTGCAGTTGAGGCCATCTGTTCCATCAGATGTTTCACTTGGGTCTGTCTTGGGGACCTTTGGTTCCTAGCTGTCATCTCCTTCCTTGCTTGGGACATTTCTGCTGGGGACAAATGAACAGGGTGGTGTCTTATACACAAATGTCAGGAACTTGGAGAATCCAGGAGGAGATGGGGCCAGAGGAGGCCTTGGTTTTGGTAATGAGTCGAGGAATCTGAGTTTTACCCGATAGTGTGGTAGTACACCCTAAAATTCTAGGACTCTAGAGGTTGAGATAGAAGGATTGCTGAATTTAAGGCTAGTCTGGACTACACAGCAAGACTTTGACTAAAAAAAATAAATCTAGGGCTGGAGAGATTGCTTGGCGGTTATGTCACTTACCAATAAAGCCAAAGGACCCAGGTTCAGTTTCCCAGTACCCACGTAAAGCCAGATGCACAAGGTGGTATATATGTCTGGAGTTCTTTCGCAGTGGCTAGAGGCCCCGGTGTGCCCATTCTCTCTCTATCTGCCTCTTTCTCAAGTAAATAATAAAATAAATAAAAATATTAAGAAAATAAATCTTAAGTTTGGCTATAATACAGAAGAAATCATACCTCTGTATACTCAGATATAATTACCCCCCCCCAATCCTTTAAACAGATTGTTTGTTTGTTTGAATCACACAGAGTAATTGGTTTCATTATGGGGTTTTCATAATTATTTTGGTCGCTCCAGATGGATGCCTCTGCAGCCGCTCATCCAGACAGCTGCCCCAGCCACCCCGTCCTCCCTCCCCTTCCCATCTGCCTGTGCCCCTGGGCGGGTAGGGCCCTTGCTGCTTTTGCAGTCAAATTCTGACTCTGCTCTCCAAGTCTACTTACTTTATTATTTTTTTTTCCTGAATTCTCAGAGTGTCAATATCTTAGTTTCTTGTTGCCATGACAAAGCACCTTAGACGGACTACAAGTAAGCAGGGTTGATGTAGCTGGCAGTTGGGCAGGCTGAAATTCCAAGACAGGGTGTCCTCAGTGTGGCCTGTGTAGAGAGTGAAGGTCTGCGTGGCTGTGTCACAGTATGACAAGGGAGCCGGAAGTCGGGCAGGAGGCACCAAGCATGTGGGTTAGCCTTGCTCTACACCAGCCGTCTCTCTGGAGGCCTGCCTCCCTCCACGAAACCAGCAGGGCGATTGTCTGAGAGCACTTTTCCTTCTGACATACTTTCCTTCTACCAGGCCTTGCTTCATAATTACCCTGCCACCCCAACACTGCCACACTGAGGAACAAACTTCTAACACACACACACACACACACACATCTTTGTGTACACACTTAAACCAGATCATAACCATAGCTGCCATCTTTCTACTCTAAAATCTCACCAGTGGGCTGGAGAGATGGCTTAGCGGTTAAGGCGCTTGCCTGCGGAGCCTAAGGACCCAGGTTCGACTCTCCAGATCCCACATAAGCCAGACACATAAAGGTGAGGCAAGTGCAAGGTCACACATGCCCACTAGGTGGCGCAAGCGACTGGAGTTAAATGGCAGTGGCTGCGGCCCTGGCATGCCAATTCTGTCTCTTTTTCTCTGTCACCTCACTCTCTCTAAAAACAAAATAAATAAATAAACAAACAAATAAATAAGTAAATAAATAAAGTCTCACTAGCTTCCTGCCCATGGTTTTGGCCTTATTTTTGTCCTGTGTTTGCTTAACAGGTCTCTAACCTGTATGCCATTGGAATAGCGTGTCTGCATTTGTGTGGAAGCAAAGCTAGAATTTTTAAAAAGGAAGCCACCCATTTTTTGGGGGCCTTTCTCATTTATGAAGAACTTTCTCATTTTACCTTCAATAAAACTCTGCTTGCTTGGCATTCAAAAAGGAAAGAAGGAAGGAAGGAAGGCAGGGAGGGCTGGAGGGAGGGAAATGTGATCCCAAATCAAGTCAGGTAGAATTTGCAGGTTGGTAGGTCCGAAGTTTACTTATGTTAGCCATACAGAGGCTTGAGCCTACTTACTTATTTATGAGAGAGAGATAGAGAGATAGAGAGAGAATGGGTGTACCAGGGCCTCTAGCCACTGCAAATGAACTCCAGACGCATGTGCCACCTTGTGCATCTGGCTTACATGGGTCCTGGAGAATCGAACTGGGGTCTTTGGCTTTGCCTTAACCACTAAGCTATCTCTGCAGCCCCTAGCTTGAGCCCACTTCTTATAGTTCTGATAAAAATCCATCCATTATATCTGGCTTCACAGTTTAAAAGAACCCAGAAAATAATGCCACTAAAGTACTAGAATGATAGTCTAGAACCAAAGTAGATTGGTCCAACTTGCCGGATTCTGAAACATCATTGTAACTGTGAACACCTTCTTTGACTTGTGCATCCCCAAATTAACAGCTTTTGGAGGGGCTGGGGAGATGGTTAAGAGTGCCCGTCTGCAAAGCCTAGTGGCCAGGGCTCAGCTCCCCATTACTCACACAAAGCCAGATGCAGAAAGGGACGCATGCGCCGGGCGTTCGTTTGCAGTGGCAGGAGGCCCTGGTGTGCCCACACTTACTCTCTCTGTCTCTTATTCACTCTCCCTCTCTCTGCTCGCAAATAAATAAAAATATCTTTTAAAAGACCTTGAGAGAACAGTATTTGATGATAAAAGTTTTTCAGTGACACGGAGAACTCTCGTGCTGTGCTTGAAGGTCTGGTTCATCTATGCAGACTCTGTATGAGTTACAGACAACACTTGATAGCTCTTCGACTTTCCTTGTCGTGCCTCAGTCCTGAGTGTTACAGAGAAGCCAGGAGGGATGTTTTCAGTGGCAGCGGACTGTATTAAAATGCTCTGGGATATATTTGACATTTGCTGGCCAGGTAATAATGTCACAGGCTCCGGCACATTTTTACCTGGAACCCATTGCTCAGAAACGGCCAGTAAGCAGTCAGTTTCTTTCAGAGTGTGTGAGCTGGCTGGCGTACACGTAGGATGGCTGTGGCACTCCGAGCAGGAGTCCCCTTAAGTCGCCAAACACAGTGGGTGTGATGGTGAATGAGGATTGCCGGGAGTTTCAAGGCCAGGATGGGCTACGTGGACCTTGACTCAGAAAGCCAAAACCAAACCAAAATAGCAGCGGCAAAACAACAATAACAAAAAAAAAAAAACAAAATAAAAGCCACTACAGAGCTTAAGACATGTTTGATATGATGCGTAGTTGAGTACCTGTAATAGGAAAGCCCAAGCACAGTGGAGAAAGTTCTCTAAGGTGAAGCTTTGTTTCATGCATGATATTATCAGAAGCACACAAAGCTACCTTCATGGCAGGGCATGGCGGGAATCTTAGCACTTGGGTGAGGGGAATGTGTAGGAAAGAGAACTAACTACCTTGTGTTCAAGGCCAGCCTGAACTTCAGAGTAAAACATTGTTAAGTACCCCCCCCCAAGTCAGTGACTCAGCCATGCACCCACCTTTGAGGCTGTGTGTGGGGGATGGGTGGTGGTACCTGTGAAACCTAAGCAGATTTCATGGTTATGTTATGCATATGCAAATGATCCAAAATAAGAACGCTCTGCATCTGAAACGGTACGGTACCAAGCATTTCAGACAGACCATTTGGCCGCCTCACCATCCCGTACTTGAATCCTGTCATTGTTCCGGGTGAGTGACCCGGCACCCCACCTTACGGCTTGTGTGATGTCTTAACTTCTGCACCCCACCTTATCCTTTTGCCTGTGTCGCTAAGTTCCCCCCACTTTGCTCTCTCCTGGGACAAATTTTCCCGTGATGTAATTGTCATTTAGTCATCCCTCTCTGAATGTAGCCTTTCACTTTCTCTCCAGAATGTTCCAAAATATGAAGCTTTCTGAGCCTGGCTCTGATCCTGTCCTGAGCATCTCAAATCAGCCTGTAGTAAGAACTGAAGGGCTGGGGAGACTGTTCCATGTTTAAAGGTGCTTGCTTGCAAAGCCTGTTGGGGGGCGCTCGAGAGGTGACTCGGTGGTTAAAGGCACACTTGCTTGCAAAGCTTATTAGTCCCGGGTTCATTTCCCCAGCACCCACGTGCACATCTTGGTGCTCACATCCCCTCTGTCCCACACAGGCAAAGAAATAAGTAAATATAAAATTAAATGCGGGCTGGAGAGATGGCTTAGTGGTTAAGGAGCTTGCCTCCAGAGTCAACGACCTGTTTGATTCCCCAGTACCTGTGTAAGGCCGGATGCACAAAGTCGCATATGCATCTGGACTTCGTTTGCAGTGGCTAGAGGCTCTGGTGCACTCATTCCCCCCGCCCTTCTGTCTGTCACTCTCTGCTTGCAAATAAATAAAATATAAACAAAAATTAGGGCTGGAGGGATGGCTTAGAGGTTAAGGCGTTTGCCTGCAAAAGCCAAAGGACCCAGGTTTGATTCCCCTGGACCCATGTTAGCCAGATGCACAAGGGGGCGCACAGCATCTGGGAAAGTTCCCAGTGGCTGGAGGCCCTGCACACCCATTCTCTCTCTCCCCCTCTTACTCTGTCAAATAAATAAAAATAAAAATAAAAACAAAATATTAAAAATATAAACAAAAATTAAATAGAGCTAAAGAGCCTTCCCACCGTGCCCACTGGACACCCTACTTCCTCTGCTGATCCTTTCCTTATATTGCTTTCCTTCCCCTTCCCTCCCTGCCCCCCTCCCTTCTCTTGAGATGAGATTTTACTACTCAGCCCAAACTGACTTAGTAATTGCTGTCTGGCTCAATCCTACTCCAACTCATGGCAATCCTCTGGCATCTGTCTTTCAAGTGCTGGAATTCAGACATGCCCAACCAAATCCAGCTTGCCTGTTTCTCTTAATTGGATTCTAGTTTGGTGAACAAACCATATTTATTCGGCTCATGGGTTTTGTTCATGGTCTGGTACCTGGACCGGAGTGCTTGCACACTGCAGACGTTCAGCACATTTATTGGGCGATTTTAGAAATGGTTCACTGGATGATTAGGAAGTGACCAGCATGCAGCTTGGGCTGGCGGATTTGAGACTTTGCTGTGGGCCTGTTCTAATAACAGACACACGTCTCTGTCGTCACAGCACCCCGGCAAGGAGTTCATTTCTCTTGTTACCACAGCACCCCTGTACTGTGATGAGTTTTCTTGTTTGTCTGTCCTGTGAATAACGGCATGTGGGTGGCGGGCTGTGTATGTGTCCCCTGCGTGTGTGGACGGGATCTCTGTTGGGCTCTGAGGAGGATGAGGTAGAGGGGGTGAGAGGTGACTTAGCCCTAGAATCCTAGTCCTGGGGAAAGAGTTAAAGGAAAGGCTGTTTGCTTGTGGATGATTCAGTTTTGATGGCATTTGTGCAGGGTATTGTGGATGGACCTGGAGCAGTTGTGCATCTTAAAAAAGTGCTAGTGTATTTATTAGCAAAAGTGAAAGTAATATATGTATTTGGTAGATGGATGATGTAATTCATTAGATAGAACACTATTTTCTAACTATCCTAACCAAATTGTATAAAACAAAGCATGGGGGCTGGAGAGATGGCTTAGTGGCTAAGCACTTGCCTGTGAAGCCTAAGGACCCTGGTTCGTGGCTCAATTCCCCAGGACCCACGTAAGCCAGAGGCACAAGGTGGTGCATGCATCTAGAGTTCATTTGCAGTGGCTGGAGGCCCTGGTGTGCCCATTCTCTCTGTCTCATTCTCTCTCTGTATGTCTGTCACTTTCAAATAAATAAATAAAATTTAAAAAGCAACAACATGGAGACGAATTACAGTTTATAATGCCTTTAGCTTTTAAAAGGAAGTTAAATAAAGTTGTTTAGCAATAGATTCCTACAGATCTCTACCTCCTTAGTGCCCCAATATTGCAATTGTTTTATTCAGAATTGAAGTAACACTTATCTTTGTTAAAAGGGGTGTGTGTGTGTGTGTGTGTGTAAGTATAATTTTTTATTTGCTTGCAAACACACAGAGAGAGAAAGAGAATAAATGAGTATACCAGTTCCTCTAGTCACTACAAATGAACTCCAGACCCATGTGCTGCTTTGTGCATCTGGCTTTACATGGGTACTAGGGAATTGAACCTTGGGTCATTAGGGTTTGCAGGCAAGCACCTTAACCACTGAGAAATCTCTCCAGTCCCAAAAGATACTTTCTTTATTAAAAAAAAAAATTTTTAGTGAGAGAGAGAGAGAGACAGAGACAGACAGGGAGAGGGAGAGAGAGGAGGAGAGAGAATTGCGTACCAGGGCCTCCAGCCACTGCAGTTGAACTCCAGGCATGTGTGCCGCCTTGTGTGCATGGTCACCTCGTGCCTCTGGCTTATGTGCATTCTGGGGAGTCAAACCTGGGTCCTTAGGTTTCTCAGGCAAGAGCCTTGACTGCTAAGCTATCTCTCCAGCCCTAGTTCGTTTGTTCCTTCCTTCCTTCCTTCCTTCCTTCCTTTTTTTTTTTTTTTTTAATAAAAAGGCTAGTACAAAGTAGAAGTCCCCATGCCTTTCCAAAACCTTGGCGTTTGAAGCTTGTCGTTGCTGCTGGTCTTTCAGGAGGATTATGAAGAAAGTGTCCATGGAGCCATCTGAGCGCCTGGCGGGTCTCCAGGCTCTGTGGGACAGCCAGCCGGTGGCGGAGCAGGGCCCCTGTGGTGAGCATGCATGGGAAACTCGGGGTGTGAGGGGCTGCAGACAGGTCCCCCTGCCAGGAAGTTGAGTCTATTCCTGGTCTGCTACCGTAAAGGTGCAATTACTTTTAAGGTGTAATTACCTCTGCACAGACTACAGCTTGGTGCACTGAAGTCCTGTATTTAAGCCCTGCTGCATCTCGCTGTGTGCTCGCTGCTCTCTAAACGGGAACGGTAGTCAGCACTGGTTGTCAGCCTTCACCCTATTGAAGCTTTTTATATGAATTTAAAATCGTCTTTTTTTCCCCCCCTGAAACTCTGTCAGCATTACAGTATTTCTGTTTGATGCTTCAGGTGGATTTTCTCAGATGTACGCCTGTGTTTGTGACTGGCTTGGCTTTTCATACAGGGAAGAAGTGCAGTGGGTAAGTACACTTGGTATGTACGTGGACATGCACGCAGCCGCTGCTGCAGTCTCTCTCTCTCTCTCTCTCTCTCCCCCATCTCCCCTCACCATTCAGGGTTGGCTGGGAATCTCCCTTTCTCAGATGACACAGAAATCTTCCTGTGTCATTATCTAATTCTCTGTTTATCCACGTGGATTCATTTTGTAACTGAATTCTGTGTCAAACAGGATGTGGATACAATTTATCTGACCCAAGACACCAGGGAATTGAATTTACAAGACTTCAGCCATCTTGACCACAGGTAAGTCTGTCTGTCTGTTTTTCCTTCCTTCTACTCCTAAGTTCATTCTTGAGCTGCGTCCCCCCCCCCTTGATACTTACGGGTGAATATGACCTCCAGATAATCTTTTTAAAATGTTTTAAAAATTATTTATTTATTTATTTATTTAAGAGAGAGAGAGAGAGAGAGAGAGAGAGAGAGAGAGAGAATATGAATATGGGTGTGTCAGGGCCTCCAGCCACTGCAAACGAACTCTAGATGCATGTGCCAACTTGTGCATCTGGCTTATGTGGGTCCTTGGGAGTCGAACCTGGGTCCTTTGGCTTTGCAGGCAAGCACCTTAACTGATAATCCATCTCCCCATCCCCAGATAATCCTTTTATAAGGGGCACCAGGAGAATCTTTTTGATGGTTAAATCATCTCCCCAGCCTCCAGGTCAGTTTCTTTATGCGTCACAGGTTGTTCACTTACATATGCATCCACTGCTGAACAGATGCGTGCATAGGTTCCAACTACTTTGCTGTTATATATATATATATGCGATGTTAACAATCAACAGAAGTGTTTAAGAACTGCAACGTTGTCAAGCCCATAGCAGCAAGTAAAGGTTTCCTGAAGTTTAAGATTTTTGCTCAATAATGTGATTTTACTATTGGAAAAAAAAATTTCAGATGATTTCCTTGAACTGACTATCTGATGTGTTCTATTTTAGAGTAAATGTCATCACAATCTTCAATCTGAATGTCTTTTTTTTTTTTTAATTGACATTCAGTGAAAAAAAGCGGCTGTTTCTGCTTATAACTTCCTCTAGCCCATCCATGCTTTCTGCTAGGACAATGATCTCTGGGAGATGAAGGAAGCCTTTCATATATGTTCCCCAGTTTGTGCCCCAGAATATTTAAAAAATTTTTTTATTCCATTTTTATTTATTTATTTGAGAGAGACAGAGAGAGAAAGAGGGAGGGGGGGGGAGGATGGGCGTGCCAGGGCCTCCAGCCACTGCAAACGAACTCCAGATGCATGCGCCCCCTTGTGCATCTGGATAACGTGGGTCCTGGGGAATCGAGCCTCAAACCGGGGTCCTTAGGCTTCACAGGCAAGCACTTAACCACTAAGCCATCTCTCCAGCCCATTGTGCCCCAGAATATTTATTAAACAAGTCCACTGAGGAGCCTAGATCTCCCAAGAGGAACAGCTTCTACTGTCCATTAAGGATATTCCAGAATGAAACTGACATTTAAAATCTTGTGAGCGTGTGGCTGTGGGGAGTCCGTGACTGTGTGAGCGTGTGGCTGTGGGGAGTCCGTGACTGTGTGAGCGTGTGGCTGTGGGGAGTCCGTGACTGTGTGAGCGTGTGGCTGTGGGGAGTCCGTGACTGTGTGAGCGTGTGGCTGTGGGGAGTCCGTGACTGTGTGAGCGTGTGGCTGTGGGGAGTCCGTGACTGTGTGAGCGTGTGGCTGTGGGGAGTCCGTGACTGCCCGCGCGGGGTGGCGATCCTGCCTTGTCTCTGCGTGCATTTCTGTATAGATGGCTCTGAACTTGGTACTGTAGTTCCTCCCAGAAGGCCATGCCCATTTCATGTTCTCGGTAACAAACGCTCTTCTCTCATCGAGGGTTTTACTTTTCATCCCACTCTTCCTTGCCTTTCCACTGGGTTTTCATACTGCAGTTTTTCTTTGCATTTTATTTTACTTTAATTTTTAGGGGTCGGGGGTGGGGGTAGAGTCTCACTATGGAGTCCAGGCTGGCCTCAAAGTTTCCTTTCTAATTTTGTGTGTGTGATGTGTATGCACACGCATGTGCATGTGGGTGTGCATGAGGGCAGGTGGAGTCCACAGTTTGGTGCTGGGTGTCTTCCTCAACTACCACTATACTGGAAAGCGGAAATTTTTCACTGAACACGAGCGAACCGTGTCTTCCTCAACTACCACGGGAACAAGCCATACGTCAAAGAAAACGTGAGGGTCCCATGCACAGGCCTAGCTTAAAGGGACTCTGTCTAGAAGGACTATAACCCAGAACAAGAGCTAGTTCATTTGGTCACAGAGATGTCAAGTCACACACAGAAAAAGGTAGTAAGATTGCCATTGTAAAAGGTTAGTATGGCCCAAAGTAATTCCGGCTCCGGATCGGTAACATGTAGCTCTCCACAACTGCCGGAGTTCTAGGAACACAGCCGTGGCTTCTCTCTGGGAGCCTCAGCTTTCAGCTCACCCTACCTCTGCTCCTCACGCTTGTCTGGTGGGTCAGTTCTTTTACTCTCTTGCTGTGACCACATGGCTGACGAGCAGCGGCTTAGGGTTTATTTTGGCTTGACAGTTCCAGATGGTGCTTTCCGTCATGGTGGGCACGGCATGGCGGCAGGAGCGAGAGGGTGGCCGGTCACATGGCACCCACAGTGAGGAGGCGGAGGGCGAACAGGAAGTGGAGCCAGGCCGTACAACCACAAAGCCTGCCCCCAGTGACACACTTCTTCCTCTTCCCAAAGGTTCCACAGCCTTCCCAGACATTGCCAACACCTGGGGCCAGGTGTTCAAACACATGGCGGGGGGGGGGGTGCATTTCATCTTCAAACCACAACCTGCGACAAGTGCTTTATCCTCTGTGCCATCTCCTCAGCCCCCAGCCTCAGTCATTTGATTTTATCACCTCGACCTCCCAAACGCTGGGGTTACCACCTTGAGCTATCGAACAGCCAAGCATCCATTCCTCATGGTCTTTTAAAGCTATTGGTATTGTTGGAGTGGCCCTTCTTTGAGGATCTTACTTATGACAGACCATGCAATAGAGTAATCAAACTTGGGTGAAAATTTAGAAGAAATCAGAATCCGGAGAGGTTGAAGGGACTTTGTAGGTCGCTATAGGCACCTCAGGGTAGTTGCATAAACAGCTTTAAAGGTGTAGTAATGTTTCCCTCCTCTCCCTCCTCTCCCCTCCTCTCCCCTCCTTCCTCCTCCTCTCCCCTCCTTCCTCCTCCTCTCCCCTCCTTTCTCCTCCTCTCCCCTCCTTCTCCTCCTCTCCCCTCCTTCCTCCTCCTCTCCCCTCCTTCCTCCTCCTCTCCTCCTCCTCTCCTCCTCCTCTCCTCCTCCTTCCTCCTCCTCTCCTCCTTCCTCCTCCTCTCTCCCTCCTTCCTCCTCCTCTCCCCTCCTTCCTCCTCCGTCCCCTCTTCTCCTCCTCTCCCTCCTTTCTCCTCCTCTCCCTCCTTTCTCCTCCTCTCCCCTCCTTCCTCCTCCTCTCCCCTCCTTTCTCCTCCTCTCCCCTCCTTTCTCCTCCTCTCCCCTCCTTTCTCCTCCTCTCCCCTCCTTCCTCCTCCTCTCCCCTCCTTCCTCCTCCTCTCCCCTCCTTCCTCCTCCTCTCCCCTCCTTCTCCTCCTCTCCCCTCCTTTCTCCTCCTCTCCCCTCCTTCCTCCTCCTCTCCCTCCTTCTCCTCCTCCCCTCCTTCTCCTCCTCTCCCCTCCTTCTCCTCCTCTCTCCCTCCTTCCTCCTCCTCTCTCCTCCTTCTCCTCCTCTCCCCTCCTTTCTCCTCCTCTCCCCTCCTTCCTCCTCCTCTCCCCTCCTTTCTCCTCCTCTCCCCTCCTTTCTCCTCCTCTCCCCTCCTTCCTCCTCCTCTCCCCTCCTTCCTCCTCCTCTCCCCTCCTTCCTCCTCCTCTCCCCTCCTTCCTCCTCCTCTCCCCTCCTTCCTCCTCCTCTCCCCTCCTTCCTCCTCCTCTCCCCTCCTTCCTCCTCACCTCCTCTCCCCTCCTTCCCCTCCTTCCTCTCCCCTCCTTCCTCCTCCTCTCCCCTCCTTCCTCCTCCTCCCCCTCCTTTCCTCCTCCTCTCTCCCTCCTTCCTCCTCCTCTCCCCTCCTTTCTCCTCCTCTCCCCTCCTTTCCTCCTCTCTCTCCCCTCCTTTCCTCCTCCTCTCCCCTCCTTTCTCCTCTCTCTCCCCTCCTTCCTCCTCCTCTCCCCTCCTTTCTCCTCCTCTCCTCCTCCTTCCTCCTCCTCTCCGCCTCCTTCCTCCTCCTCTCTCCCCTCCTTCTCCTCCTCTCTCCCCTCCTTTCTCCTCCTCTCCCTCCTTCCTCCTCCTCTCCCCTCCTTTCTCCTCCTCTCTCCCTCCTTCTCTCCTCTCTCCCCTCCTTCCTCCTCCTCTCCCCTCCTTTTCTCCTCCTCTCCCCTCCTTTCCTCCTCCTCTCCCCCTCCTTCCTCCTCCTCTCCCCTCCTTCCTCCTCCTCTCCCCTCCTTCTCCTCCTCTCCCTCCTTCTCCTCTCCTCCCTCCTTCCTCCTCTCTCCCTCCTTCCTCCTCCTCTCCCCTCCTTCCTCTCTCCTCTCCCTCCTTTCCTCCTCCTCTCCCCTCCTTTCCTCTCCTCCTCTCCCCTCCTTTCTCCTCCTCTCCCTCCCTTCCTCCTCCTCGTCCCCTCCTTTCTCCTCCTCTCCCCCTCCTTCCTCCTCCTCTCCCCTCCTTTCCTCCTCCTCTCCCCTCCTTTCTCCTCCTCTCCCCCCTTCTCCTCCTCTCCCCTCCTTCCCTCCTCTCCCCTCCTTTCTCCTCCTCTCCCCTCCTTCCTCCTCCTCTCCCCTCCTTTCTCCTCCTCTCCCTCCTTCCTCCTCCTCTCCCCTCCTTTCTCCTCCTCTCTCCTTCCCCTCCTCTCTCTCTCTCTCTCCTCTCTCCTCCCCCCTCCCTCTCCCCTTCTCCTCCCCCCCTTCCTCTTCCTCCTCCCCTCCCTCCTTCTCCCTCCTTTCTCCCCCCCCCTCCTCTCCCCTCCTCCTCTCCTCCTCTCCTCCTCTTTCCCCTCTTCCTCTCCTTTTCCTCCTCCCTCCTCTCTCCTCCCCCCCTCCTCCTCCCCTCCTCCTCTCCCTCCTCCTCCTCCTCCCCCTTTCTCCTCTCCCCCCTCCCCTCCCTCCTTCTCCTCCTCTCCCCTTTCTCCTCTCCCTCCTTTCTCCCTCTCCCTCCTCTCCTCTCCTCTTCCTCTCCTCCCTCTTCTCCCTCTCCTCTCTCCTCTCCTCCTTCCCCTCTCCCCTCTTCTCCCTCCCTCCTTTCTCCCCTCCCCCCCTTCTCCTCTCCCCCCCCCCCTCTCCTCCTCCTCCCCCCCCCTTCTCCTCCTCTCCTCTTCTCCCCTCTCCCCTCTCTCCCTCCCCTCTTCCTCTCCCTCCTTTCTCTCCCCTCCTCCCCTCTCCTCCTTCTCCTCCCTCCCTCCTTCCCTCCCCTCCCTCCCCTCCCTCCTTCTCTCCCCCCTCCTTTCCTCCCCTCCTTCTCCCCTCTCCCCTCCTCCCTCTCCCCTTCTCCTCCTCTCCCCTCTTCCTCTCCCTCCCCTCCTTCTCCTCCTCTCCCTCCTCTCCCCTCCCTCTTCCTCCTCCTCTCCCCCCTTCTCCTCTTCCCCTCCTCCCCTCCCCTCCTTCCCCCTCTCCTCCTTCCCTCCTCTCCCTCCTTCTCCTCCTCTCCCCTCCTTCCTCCTCCTCTCCCCCTCTCTCCTCTCCTCCTTTCTCCTCCTCTCCCCTCCTTCCCCTCCTTCCTCCTCCTCTCCCCTCCTTCTCCTCCTCTCCCCTCCTTCCTCCTCCTCTCCCCTCCTTCCTCCTCCTCTCCCCTCCTTCTCCTCCTCTCCCTCCTTCCTCCTCCTCTCTCCCTCCTTCCTCCTCCTCTCCCTCCTTCCTCCTCCTCCTCTCCCCTCCTTCCTCCTCCTCTCTCCTCCTTCCTCCTCCTCTCCCCTCCTTCCTCCTCCTCTCCCCTCCTTTCTCCTCCTCTCCCCTCCTTCCTCCTCCTCTCCCCTCCTTTCTCCTCCTCTCCCCTCCTTCCTCCTCCTCTCCCCTCCTTCTCCTCCTCTCCCCTCCTTCCTCCTCCTCTCCCTCCTTCCTCCTCCTCTCCCCTCCTTCCTCCTCCTCTCCCCTCCTTCCTCCTCCTCTCCCCTCCTTCCTCCTCCTCTCCCCTCCTTCCTCCTCCTCTCCCCTCCTTCCTCCTCCTCTCCCCTCCTTTCTCCTCCTCTCCCCTCCTTCTCCTCCTCTCCCCTCCTCCTCCCTCCCCTCCTTCCTCCTCCTCTCCCCTCCTTCTCCTCCTCTCCCTCCTTCCTCCTCCTCTCCCCTCCTTCCTCCTCCTCTCCCCTCTTCCTCCTCCTCTCCCCTCCTTCTCCTCCTCTCCCCTCCTTCCTCCTCCTCTCCCCTCCTTCCTCCTCCTCTTCCCCTCCTTCCTCCTCCTCTCCCCTCCTTCCTCCTCCTCTCCCCTCCTTCCTCCTCCTCTCCCCTCCTTCCTCCTCCTCTCCCCTCCTTCTCCTCCTCTCCCCTCCTTCTCCTCCTCTCCCTCTTCCTCTCCTCTCCCCTCCTTCCCTCCTCTCGCCCTCCTTTCCTCCTCCTCTCCCCTTCCTCCTCCTCCCCTCCTTCTCCTCCTCTCCCCTCCTTCTCCTCCTCTCCCCTCCTTCCTCCTCCTCTCCCCTCCTTCCTCCTCCTCTCCCCTCCTTCCTCCTCCTCTCCCCTCCTTTCCTCCCTCTCTCCCCTCCTTCCTCCTCCTCTCCCTCCTTCCTCCTCCTCTCCCCTCCTTCCTCCTCCTCTCCCCTCCTCCTCCTCCTCTCCCCTCCTTCCTCCTCTCTCCCTCCTTTCTCCTCCTCTCCCCTCCTTCCTCTCCGCGCTCCTTCCTTCCTCCTCTCTCCCCCTCCTTCCTCCTCCTCTCCCCTCCTTCCTCTCCTCTCCCCTCCTTCCTCCTCCTCTCCCCTCCTTCCTCCTCCTCTCCCCTTCCTTTCTCCTCCTCTCCCCTCCTTTCTCCTCCTCTCCCCTCCTTTCCTCCTCCTCTCCCCTCCTTCCTCCTCCTCTCCCCTCCCTTCCTCCTCCTCTCCCCTTCTTCCTCTGCCTCTCGCCCTCCTTCCTCCTCCTCTCCTCCCTTCGTCTTCCTCCCTCCTCTCCCCTCCTTCGTCCTCTCTCTCCCCTCCTTCCTCCTCCCTCTCCCCTCCTTCCCTCTCCTCTCCCCTCCTTCCTCCTCCTCTCCCCTCCTTCCTCCTCCTCTCCCCTCTTCCTCCTCCTCTCCCCTCCTTCCTCCCTCCTCCTCCCCTCCTTCCCTCCTCCTCTCCCCTCCTTCCTCCTCCCTCTCCCCTCCTTTCTCCTCCTCTCCCCTCCTTCCTCCTCCTCTCCCCTCCTTCCTCCTCCTCTCCCCTCCTTCCTCCTCCTCTCCCCTCTTCCTCCTCCTTCTCCTCCTCTCCCTCCTTCCTCCTCCTCTCCCCTCCTTCCTCCTCCTCGCCCCTCCTTCCTCCTCTCTCTCCCCTCCTTCCTCCTCCTCTCCCCTCCTTCTCCTCCTCTCCCTCCTTCCTCCTCCTCTCCCCTCCTTCCTCCTCCTCTCCCCTCCTTCCTCCTCCTCTCCCTCCTTCTCCTCCTCTCCCCTCCTTTCTCCTCCTCTCCCCTCCTTCCTCCTCCTCTCCCCTCCTTCCTCCTCCTCTCTCCCTCCTTTCTCCTCCTCTCCCCTCCTTTCCTCCTCCTCTCCCCTCCTTCCTCCTCCTCTCCCCTCCTTCCTCCTCCTCTCCCCTCCTTCCTCCTCCTCTCCCCTCCTTCTCCTCCTCTCCCCTCCTTCCTCCTCCTCTCCCCTCCTTCCTCCTCCTCTCCCCTCCTTCCTCCTCCTCTCCCCTCCTTCCTCCTCCTCTCACCCTCCTTCTCCTCCTCTCCCCTCCTTCCTCCTCCTCTCCCCTCCTTCCTCCTCCTCTCCCCTCCTTTCTCCTCCTCTCCCCTCCTTCCTCCTCCTCTCCCCTCCTTCCTCCTCCTCTCCCCCTTCTCTTCCTCCTCCTCTCCCCTCCTTCCTCCTCCTCTCCCCTCCTTCCTCCTCCTTCCTCTTCCTTCCACCTTCCTCCTCTCCTACCCCTCCTTTCCTCCTCTCTCCCCTCCTTTACCTCCTCCACTCCCTCCTTCCTCCTCCCTCTCCCTCCTTCCTCCTCCTCTCCCCTCCTTCCTCCTTCCTCTCCTCCTTTCTTCCATCCCTCCTTTCTCCTCCTCTCCCTCTTCCTCTCCCTCCCTCCTTCCTCCTCCTTCTCCCTCCTTCCTCCTCCTCTCCCCTCCTTCCTCCTCCGCTCCCTCCTTCTCCTCTCTCCCCTCCTTCTCCTCCTCTCCCCTCCTTCCTTCCCCTCTCCCTTCCTTTCTCCTCCTCTCCCTCCTTTCTCTCCTCTCCCTCCTTCCTCCTCCTCTCCCTCTTCCTCCTCCTCTCCCTCCTTTTCCTCCTCTTCCTCCTTCATCTCCTCTCCCCTCCTTCCTCTCCCCCCCCCTCTCCCTCCTTCCTCCTCTCTCCCCTCCTTCTCCTCTCTCCCCTCCTTTCTCTCTTCCCCCTCCATTCCTCCCCTTCCTCTCCCCTCCTTCCTCCTCCCTCTCCCCTCCTTTATCCTCCTTGCCCTCGTTCTCTCCTCTTCCCTCCTTCCCGTTTTTCCTTCCTCTCCCTCCTCTTCCCTCTCCTTGTTTTTTTTTTTTTTTTTTTTTTTTGAGGTAGGGTCTCATTCTAGTCCAGGCTGACCTGGAATTAACTCTGTATTCTCAGGGTGGCCTTGAACTCATGGCAATCCTCCTACCTCTGCCTCCTAAGTGCTGGGATTAAAGGCATGCGCCACCACACCTAGCTTCCCTCTCCTCTTTTTAAAATTATTATCTTTACTGTAAGTAGAAACTTTGTATGGGCACATCATGTGTTGGTACCGTTTCCCTCCTCCCTGCCACCCTTGCCGTGAGGGCTGTCCTCAGGGGGATTTCTTGTGTTCACCCTTGGGTGGTGGGTTATGAGTGGTGAGAGCAGCAGTCAGTCATTGTGGGGTTGGGCGGAGTGCCTCTGGAGAGTCCCTCCCACCCGTAGCTCTTGTTGATCTTTTAAAAACATATCTTACTTATTTGCAAGCCAAGCTAGAGATAGATAAAGAGAGAGACACAGACAGACAGACATAGAGAGACAAACAGAGAAAATGGGCATGCCAGGGCCTCTAGCCACTGCAAACAAACTCCAGGTGTATATGCCACTTTCTGCATCCAGCTTTACCTGGCTACGGGGGAATCAAAGCCGGGTTGTTAGGATTTGCAGGCAAGTGCCTTAATTAACTGCTGAGCCATCTCTCCAGCCCTTCCTTCCTTTATTTTCATTTATTTATGAGAGAGAATGGCCATGCCAGGCCCGTGGCTGCTGTAAACCAACTCTAGACACATGCGCCATATTGTGCATCTGGCTTTATGTGGGTACTGGAGAATTGAGCTGGGGCCCGGAAGGCTTTTCCTACCAGTGCCTTTAATCACTGAGCCATCTCCCCAGCCCCTTTTCCTCTTTCTCCTTCCTTCCTTCCCTTTTCTGTTTCTTCCTTGTAGCACTGAATTGAGGGCCAAGCTCCCCGCTGTTGCTGAAGGCCTGTCTCAGATAAGGAGTGGCCGTGCTCACCTGGACCCATCTTCTCAGTCCTTGGCGAAGATGGGTAACCATGCACGCCTGGGAACAGTGCCCACTGTGTTATTATTCCTGGCGTCCTCTGCTTCCAGTGTGCTTATATATTTATTCAAGCACATTCTTACAGTTTATTCTGGCAGAGGGGCACAGATCAAGAAAACCGTCCTCACACATTCTTCAGGGCTATCTGGAAGGTCTGCAAGCTGACATGGTAAAAATGTAATTACAGTGTAATTTGACATGGCGGGGAGCGAGGAGGCGGAGGTGGTGCTGCCACGGGAAGGAGAAAATACAGCTGCAGGTGCATCGATTTCTCTGCTTCCACACAGATTTCTTAAGAGAAACTCACCCTGTCAGCCCTCCCCTAAGACTCACAGGGCACGCACCACCGAGCTTAAACTTGGC
Organism: Dipus sagitta; assembly: GCA_036346955.1. Taxonomy (NCBI): domain Eukaryota; kingdom Metazoa; phylum Chordata; class Mammalia; order Rodentia; family Dipodidae; genus Dipus; species Dipus sagitta. The sequence continues at coordinate 2,574,021 of CM070782.1, read as the reverse complement.
CCGGGAGAGCCCTGCTTGCCTGCTCGAGCTTCCCTCTTGTCGTATGTCTTCCTCCTCAAGGTGACGTGCGTTCTTAAACGCCGATCCAGCAGGAATGTGGAATGTGTTCTGAGGATAGATTGACTTTGGAAGTTTGTCCTAAGGGTGCACCGATGACATTTTCTTCCCCCCCCATCCAAGCTCTATTTCTTTTAGTTTGTTCTCATTTGAAGAAAAAGGAGGTGGTATCTGGTGTGTGGACTCTGGTGTGAGTGGCACTGGCTGCTGCTGTCCCCAGCTTGAAGCCTCTGAATTTCTCTTAACAGGGGTGCGCGGTGTGAGTCAGGTGAACTCTGTGGTTCACTTCACGCCACACGGCGGTCCTCCCTGTCTGTTCAGAATCGGCTGCAGCAGACCTTAGGAGTGAGCCTCCCGGGCACGTGGGACAACAGCTTGCCACGTGCACGAAGTGTGACGTGGTGTTTGTCCAGGGGTGAGCCGAAAGTGAGGCTCCCAGAGAGAAGCCACGGCTGTGTTCCTAGAACTCCGGAGTTGTGGAGAGCTACATGTTACCGATCCGGAGCCAGAATTACTTTGGGCCATACTAACCTTTTACAATGGCAATCTTACTATCTTTTTCTGTGTGTGACTTGACATCTCTGTGACCAGATGAAGTAGCTCTTGTTCTGGGTTATAGTCCTTCTAGACAGAGTCCCTTTAAGCTAGGCCTGTGCGTGGGACCCTCACGTTTTTCTTTGACGTACGGCTTGTTCCCTTGTGTGCCACGGTTCGCTCGTGTTCAGTGAAAAATTTCCGCTTTCCAGTGTCATGTGTTGGATCTTTTACTGGCCTGCTTATCTTTATACAGTTTGTTTCAACAGATACAATTCCAAATGGCTTAGTTTTGGAACGTGTGGTTCCTTTTCAGAGGAAATGTCATGACCTAAGCATGTGTGGGCGCTCGATCGGAGCAGTGTCCCGTAGTTACAGAAAGGGACTCTCGGATTCGTAGACTAGCTCTGTCTCAGAGCAGAGTCTGAAAGAAGGGAAACTGGCTCTTGGAGTCATTTAAACCAAGAATGAACCTCTGCTTCTGCTGTTGCCACTGCTTCTGATATTCCTTTTATTTATTTAGTTAGTTATTTTATTTTAGAGAGAGAGAATTGGCTCTCTGGGGCCTCTGCCACTGAAATCAAACGCCAGACGCTTGCGCCACCTAGTGGGCGCATGCAGCCTTGCTCTTGCTTCATCTTTGTGCCTCTGCCTTAAGGTGGGACCTGGAGAGTCGAACGTGGGTCCTTCACGGTCGCAGGCAAGCGCCTTACCCGCTAAGCCATCTCTCCTGCTTCTGATATTCCTGTCGGCTGCTGCTTCTGCTGACAGGCACTCACTGGTGTTTTTATGGAACAGCAAGAGAACAGCAGAACGTGAGGAGTTCACATGACGTGGGCAGAGGGACAGGCTGCACCCGAGTGAGGAGTGAGCATTACGCGAGCGAGGAGCACGGGACTTGGAGTTCACGTCAGCCTTTCAGCATTTGTGAAAAGGAGTGGTCTTGGCTGATCTGGGACACATACACACATGTGCACACACACTCTCACGCACACACAGACATATACAGTCACACCCATATACCCATACACACTCACACATACTCATATACATACTCACCCCCACACTCATGCACATTCACACATACACACTCACACACACTCACACACACACTCACACATGTGCACACACACTCATGTACACTTACACATATACACACATACTTATGCACATCTCACTCATGTGCCCCCCTCACACACACACACATTCATACAGACACTCACACACATCACACATGCGCACACACATTCACACATACACTTGTACACATACATACTCATGCACATCCTCACGCCCCCCCACGCACACACACACATTCACACGTATACTCACACACCATGTGAACACACACCACATACATTCGCACATATACATACTCACACACATACATCCATACACATTCATACACTTACTCACGCCTCCCCTTCCCCCTCCCCCGACAGTTCACAAATGGAATCACACTCAGCACACCTGTCGCTTTCATCAGTTTTGTGGAACACGTGTCACTTTTGATGTCTGTTCTTTCAGTGGTGTGGTCAGCGGGTCTCCCGTGTGCGCCCTGTTCTGGTCAGGAGTGCAGTCAGCCTGTAGGAAGCAGGACAGAGAGCATGGCTCAGGCTCAGTCACTGTATTGTCAACGTAAAGTCAATGTAAAGCGCGGCTTTACGTTTCTCGTCAATATCGTTCATCTGCATTGTCTGGGGCAAAGGTGAACTAAGGCTGAGAAGCTAAGTACTTAACTTGTCTGTAAGATTAACTTCAGGGTGAATCAGAAGAACTTAGCAGAAGAAAGGTACCTCACAGAAATATTCTCAAAAAAGTTATTTGTGGGGCTGGGGAGATGACTCACCTGTTAAAGACACTTGCTTGCAAAGCCTGACATCCCGGGTTCAGTTCCCCAGAACCTGCCTAAAGCCAGACGCACAAAGTGGCACATGCATCTGGAGCTTATTTGCAATGACAGGAGGTCCTGGAATTGTGCACACTTTGTCTGCTTGCAAATAACGAAATGAAAAATAAAAAAAAAATGATTTAAAAAGAAGTTAGCCAGAGCTGAGTGTGGTGGCACGTGCCTTTAATCCCAGCACTTGGGAGGCAGTGTTAGGAGGATCATGGTGAGTTCGAGGCCACCCTGAGATTACATAGTGAATTCCAGGTCAGCCTGGGCTAGAGTGACACCCTACCTCAAAAAACCAAAATAAATAAATAAATAAATAAATAAAAATACATATGTTAGCTGGGTGTGGTGGCACATGCCTCGTAGGGGAAATCAGTGACGTGCTGTCCGGTGGGGACTCTCACTGTAGCTGCTCGCGGTCTTCTCGACGCTGTCTGCTGAATTCCTGACGGAGCCCCCCCCCCCCCATTCCCTAGACTTTGCTTGTCGCAGCTGTCATACTACCTTGAGGTTCAGAGAGTTCTGAGACCCTCAGTTCCCACCTTGACTTTTACATGTGTTTTTTTTTTTTTAATTCTTGTTTATTTGAAAGCAGGCAGAGAGAGAAGACAGAGACAGAGAGAATGGGTATGCCAAGGCCTCAGCTGCTGCAAACAAACTCCAGATGCATGCAGCACCATGTGCATCTGGTTTTACATGAGTACTGGGGACTTGAACCCAGGTCATTTGGCTTTGCAGGCAGGTGCCTTAGCTGCCAGAGTCATCTCTCCAGCCTTACACGTGTTTTTATTAGTTTTATTTATTTATTTGAGGAGAAGGAAGGAGAGAGAGAGAGAGAGAGAGAGAGAGAGAGAATGGGCATGCCAGGACCTACAGCCACTGCAAATGAACTTCAGATGCATGTGCCACCTTGTGCATCTGGCTTACGTGGGTCCTGGGAAATCGAACCGGGGTCTTTAGGCTTCACAGACAAGCACTTAACCGCTAAGCCATCTCTCCAGCCCTCCATGTGTTTTTTACAGAGCTCCTTGAGCTCTCTCTGCCCAGACCCGAAGCTCCTCATTCTCTGCGTACTCCTTCCGGCTGAGAGGCGCTGAGGCTTCCGCGGTGGTGTGCATGGCTCACTTACTTCTGTTCCTGCTTTGAACTCCTTTGTGTGAGCATTGCTTAGTCTCTACATTTCCAGTGCTGAACAGACCTCCTGCCTCCTTCATTGTCTGTGCAGAGCAGTGTGTGTGGCTAAGGCCATTCTTGTATGTGTCTCCTTAGAGAAGAATGGGCGGATGTGTACCAGGAGGCAGTGCATTGTAAATCCAACCATGACGACCACCACTGAGGTCAAGAATAGATGACTGTCTCTTCTTAGGAGATGTGTTCATACCAACTTGGAACTACTGTTCCCTCCCCCACTGTACCTACTTGCAATAGATTTCCCAACAGTCTCTATGCTTGTTTATAGTTTTTTTTTTTTAGTTTTTAAATTTTTATTGATTTCTGAGAGAGAGAGAAAGAGCATGCACCAGGTCATCTAGCTACTACAAACAAACTCCAGACATGCACATCTGGATTACGTGGGACCTGGAGAGTCCAACCTGGGTCCTTAGGCTTCACAGGCAAGCGCCTTAACTGCTAAGCCATCTCTTCAGCCCTTGTTTATAGCTTTATTTATTTATTTATTGGTTTTTTTGGATAGGGTTTCACTCTAGTCCAGGCTGACCTGGAATTCACTATGTAGTCTCAGGGTGACCTCGAACTCACGGTGATCCTCCTACCTCTGCCTCCTGAGTGCTGGGATTAAAGGCATGTGCCACCACACTTGGCTTTATAGTTTTTTTTTTTAAATTATTTATTTATTTGCAAGCAGAGAGAGATACAGAGAAGAGAGACAGACAGAGAGAGAATGGGCACACCAGGGCCTCCAGCCACTGCAAACAAACTCCATATACATGTGCCCCTTGTGCATCTGGCTTACGTGGGTCCTGGGGAATCGAACCTGGGTCTTTTGGCTTCTCAGGCAAACGTCTTAACAGCTAAGCCATCCCTCCAACCCCCTTGTTCATAGTTTTATCATGAAGGGATGCATATATTGCTTGGGGTGATTTGTTCTGTGCGTCAGTTTGGGAAGAGTTTCCCATGCTGCCTTGCCCTTGAACTGGCTTCTCTCATCGTCCCGACACTGCAGAGAGGAGCCTCCTGAGACCTTTGCTGCCGTGCTGTCTCTGTCATGGTCACTTTTCCTGCAGTTACCCTTCCTTACGCAGCCGTGGAACCTTGTTCCTATGTAATGAGGGTCCTCCGTGCTCGGCTGAGTGGCTGACAGCAGGTGCGTTCGGGAGTCACAGTGGGACCCTCCTCTTCTCCCCATGTCTGGCGCCTGCTGCTGGCTGCCCCCGGCAGAGCCTGGACGGTGCCTCTCTGTGTGGCCCGGGCTTCCGCCTCTCAAGGCAGCTGGGCCTCACGGGTGAGTTCGCTGAAGGGCGGAGCCTGTCAGGAGCTGAACACGGCCTTCCCTAACCCAGCTCTGGAAGTCATCTCTCCACTGAGGGGAATCTGTCTTCTCTCATGTTCCTTTTCATGTTCCTTTCTCTTTCATTCTTCCTCCCTCCCTCCTTTCCTTCCTTTCTTCCTGATGTTTGTATTTGTTTATTTGTGTGTGAGAGAGGGAAGGAGGGAACAGTGGTCTTTGGGGGCTCCGGGGCCTCCTGCCACTGCAAAGGAACTCCAGATGCATGGGCCACTTTGTATATCTGGCTTTATGTGGGTACGGGGGGAATTGAGCCCCTTTTCCTATCTTGTTGCTTTTGTTTTTCCTTTTTATAAGATCATCTTTTGTAGAATGCAAGTTTTTTTAATATTTAATTTTTACTTATTTATTTGACAGAGAGAGAGAGAAATAGAGAGAGAGAGAGAGAGAGAGAGAGAGAGAAGCAGGACTTGAACCTGGTCAATCCTTAACCGTTAAACTCTCTCTCTCCAGCCTGACCACAAGTTTTTGATTTTGACCAAAATCTAGTTAATGATTGTTTTTCATTCCTGGATCAGGCTTGGATGCCTTATCTAACACCAAGTCCTGCTTTTTTTTTTTTAGGTTGGGTCTCACTCTGGGCCAGGCTGACCTGGAATTCACTATGTAGTCTCAGGGTGGCCTCGAACTCATGGTGATCCTCCTACCTCTGCCTCCCGAGTGCTGGGATTAAAGGCATGCACCACCACGCCCAGCTGAGTCCTGCTTTTTGCTGTGGCACATGAATCCGCCCGGACTCTCTCTTCCCTTCCTGGGCTCAGGAAGGAAGCTCCTTTAAGATGCCTCCTTGGCCTGTTGGTTTTGATTAGTGCCCCTTTTTATGCACCTCCAACGTCGTGTGTTCCCTCCACCCCCGTCCCCCGGGGTTTCTTTCACTCTATCATAGTTGCTTTTCTTCTGAACAGAGTGCTAGGCTGTGCCAGGCTGTCACTGTCACAGGGCAGGGACCACTTGCTAGGTTCATTGTTGCATTAAGCCCTGTGATTTCATGCCCACAGGCTAGCCTGGCACTTGCTAAATATATGAATGGACGGAGTCACTTGGCACATTCAAGTGCCCCTGCTTGCACATATGTGTGCCTAATTGTCTGAAGTACTGTGTTCAGTGCTCCGTTCCATTCCCCATGCCTTGCTGACCCCCTCCTATCTTTGAAGTGCTATGAGCATGTCCCGATGTGCTCCAGGTGAAGAAACCTGGTGTCTGGGTTCTCTCAAAACACGTCTAACATTCCCGCCAGTCAGCATGTCTTCTGGAGGTCTTTTTTTTTTTCTTTCTTATCACTGACTTGTGTAAGGTACAGAACAAACACTCACCTCTTAATCCCCAGCCTAATAGCCCTCCTCCTCGTACTTAGTAAGAACTAGAGTAGTGTTTACTGAATCAAGTAAAGATATGTGATAGATTCCTCCTAACTGCCATTTAAAAAATGTTGTTTATTTATTTGAGAGTGTGGGGGTGGGGGAGAAGCAGAGATAGAGAGAGAGAGAATGGGCACACCAGGGCCTCCAGCCACTGCAAATGAACTCCAGATGCATGTGCCTCCTTGTGCATCTGGCTTACGTGGGTTCTGGGGAATCGAACCTGTGTCCTTTGGCTTTGCAGGCAAGTGCCTTAACTGCTAAGCCATTTCCCCAGCTTCTGTGTATTTTTTTGGTTTTCGAGATAGGGTCTCACTCTATGCCAGGCTGACCTGGAATTCACTATGTGGTCTCAGGCTGGCCTCGAACTCATGGCGATCCTCCTACCTCTGCCTCCCAAGTGCTGAGATTAAAGGTGTGTGCCAGTTGCTCTAACTGGTAATGTAGGTGAGGATGACCTTGAACCTGATCCTCCTGCCCACACCTTGCAGATATTGAGATGATAAGTATGCACCACCACAACTGGCTTGCACTATTCTTTTTTTTTTTTTCTTTTGTTTTGTTTTTGAGGTAGGATCTTACTCCAGCCCAGGCTGATCTGGAACTCACTCTGTAGTCCCAGGCTGGCCTTGAACTCACAGCAGTTCTCTTACCTCAGCCTCCTGAGTGCTGGGACTAAATGCATGCACCACCACTCCACTCGCGGCTTAAAACACCACTCTAGGCTGTGCTGTAAAGAGGAGTGCTAGGGGCTTGCTCGGTGGTCGCACTCCTGGGTAGCATGGATAAGACCCCAGGTTTGATCCTTTACATAAAAGATGACAGAGAAGGAAACGTTAGCTACTAAAGGTGGTATTGAAATTTAAAACATTAAATTGTGTTCTCCCACAGTGGTCCCTGTTCATAATTTAACAGCTAAAAGAATTAAATCCTCCTATGGTTGCTGTAATCAAATTTTGCTAGAGGGAAAAAGCAACATGAAAATGAAGGAAACTTAGGTAAAGTGACAGCGTTTGGGGAGCCTAGGCGTTTCGGTATTAAAAACGATCAGAAGAACCAGGTGCGGTGGCTTGTGCCCGCCATCCCTGGGCTCGGGAGGTCAAGGCAGAAGAATGGTCATGCGTTCAAGGCCGGCATGGACACACAATGAGTCGTGGGACAGCTTTGAGCAACATAGTGACTTCCTGCTTCAGAGCAATAAAAAAAAAGTGTGTGTGTGTGTGTGTGTGTGTGTGTGTGTGTGTACAGACAGGTAAATAGAGGTGCAGATATAGATATAGGTATAGATAGATATAATGAGAGATAGAGGAAGGAAAAACACCGAGTGAGCCTGGTGTTCCTTTGCGATTTCGGCCGCCGCTGCTGTGGGCCCTCGCCCTGTGTTCCTCGCGTGTGTCTGCCGAGCCCACGCGCGTGGTTTCCGAGTCTGGCAAGCCTGCTGTTCTGTGAGCACCCGAGGGACTCCGATGCTGTCTGTCTCAGCAGCGCCTACGTTCCCACGTGTACCGCGGCACTATTCGCAGTAGCCAAGTTCTGGAACCCGTCTCTGTGGCTGTCAACAGAAGAATGGGCACGTTTGTGTGCGCGCTGGAGTTTGATTCACTCACGGAGCAGGATGAAATCAGGCTGGGGGGATGGCTCGTGGCCACAGTGGTTGCTGTGGAAGGCTGAGGACCTGAGCTGGTATCCCCAAACTCCACATAGAGCTGGACCTGGTGGCACATGTCTGTAATCCCAGCACTCCTGTGGTGAGATGGGAGGTCCAGATGGGGAATTACCCAGAATCCTGCGGGACTGGCTAACGTTGTAGACACGAGAGTGAACATCGGGAATCCCTGTCTCAGAGCAACATGGGTGGCGAGGACTGACACCCCATGGTGTTCTCTGACTTCCACACACAAGCCAAGGCACGCACATGCCTCCTCCCCAGCCCTCCACACAGAAGAATGACATGATGCCATTTGAAGGAAAACAGATAGAACTGGAGATTGCCATGATAAGTAAATTAAGTTAGGTTCAGAAAGACAAATATTAGCTTGTGTTTTTAATCATATAGAGCCCGTTCATGGCGATTGGGATGGGGTCAAGGCATATCATCAAAGCAGACGAGCTTAGACCTGGGGCAGGGATCAGGTCAGGGGGAGGGAGAGGGAGGTAAGGTAAGAGAGCAAAGTGTATGTGTTGTGTGTGTAGGGGGGGTGAATATTATCAAAGTGTGTATGTATGAATGTCACAATGAAACCCATTATTTTGTGCAATTAACTTGCCTCCCTCCCCAAAGAACCCATCCTAATAATAAAAAAAGGACCTTCCTTCTTTTTTGGCTCAGGTCTCATTTCATGTCCCTAAAATCTTTCTCTTCATCTGTGAAGTTGGAACTTTAAGTGAGATGGTCTGTGTGGAGGGAGGCATGGGCTCCTGTCCTTAGAAGCTCACAGATATACGGATTCTTGGCTTTTACCACCTTCTGCCTTCCTCAGCAATTTCATGAAAATTTGAGTGTCTGAAACTTGTTATGCTGAGGAGGATACAGCTGTAGTGAAGCCACAGAACTCGAAAAGAAATGTGGTTTTGAAGGATTTACAAGCTGAGATGGTGGGGGACAGATGCTTAATGAAGGAGCTAGATTGTGAGCTGGATAAACAGGCTGAGTGGAGAGGTGTGCACTGTGCGGGGTACCAGAGAGGCTTCCAGAAGGGAGGGTGCATGGTGTAGGCATCACAGGACACGTGAGTGTTCCTAACTGAGCACCGCAGTAAAATAGAATCCCAACAGCAGTCCCGTGGTGTGATAGACGATTTAGGAATTGTCACCTTTGAGTCTTGGGTGTGAGAGAAAGTTTGGTGGTGGCTGTGGTGGGCGAAGAGGACTCAGGCCCACAGCTTCCCTCTGTGGCTTCAGAGCTCACAGGAAGCATCAGACAGACAGACGGACGTGGATCTGTCCGACTCATGGATTTGAGCACCTCTGAGATCTGTGAACTTAGCACACAGTCTCCAGATGCTATTAAGCACTGAGAATCCGTCCAGCGCCACTTCCTCTGGAGATTGCCATGCCCCCAGCTCGTGGATGTGAGCTCTCCATCCCGAGAGCATCCGGTCCTCCGTGCCTTATGCGTGCGCGAAGGAGCAGTCTAAAGGAACGCGGCTCTCCAGAAGAGAGCTAGACAAGTGCTTTCTTTATAAACAAGGCAGCGCTCTTTTCCTTGGAAAGCAGGAATCACAGTTGCTGGAGGTAATTTACCTCAATGTGGGGGAAATTCTGCTTGCATCATATACTGAATGAAATCCAAGTGAACATAATTATTGTCTGGTGGATGAAAATGGTTGTGGCTGGATAGTCTGTTTGCGAATAACAGAAATTAACTAAAACTGTATGAAAATGCGGCAGTTTTTTTTTTTTTTGTGTGTGTGTGTGTATGTGTTTGTGTGTGTGTGGGAACCTGTGTATATGTGGGCATGGAGGCCAGAAGTCAACGTCAGATGTCTTCTTTGGTCATTCTCCACTTTTTACAAATCTCTTTCTCCTCTCTCCCTCCCTCCTTCCCTTTCTTCTCTCCCTCCCTTCCTTCCCTCCCTCCCTCTCTTTTCTCCTTCCCTTCCTTTCTTCCCTCCCTTCCTTTCCTTCCCCTGTCCTCCTATCCTCTCCTGTCCTCTCTGTCCTTCCCCACCTCTCTCTTCAGTAGTGACTCCCTGAACCTCATGCTTCTCTGCACTAGTTAGCCAGCGAGTCTCAGGGATCCTGTCCCGTCCTTACCTCTTCAGCGCTGGGATTACAGACACACACCACCAAGCCCTATTTTCACATGATGTTACATGCTGGAGATCTGAATCCGATCCTCATACTTATGCAGCAAGCACTTTTGATCCTCTGAGACATCTTCCCAGCTCCTTCCTTTTGAGACCGACTCTTGTGTGTCCCAGACTGGCTTTGAGCTTAGCTGCTTAGGGTGTCCTTGAACTTCTGATCGTCTTGGCTCCGCCTGTGAGGTGCTGGGATTGCAGTCACGAGCCACCACTCCAGGCTTAGCCACGCAACGCCAGCGAGGCCATCCTGCGCGGCCCTTTTCACGTACTTGCTTGTTTTGTTTTTGCTTCTAGGGACCTGATACCCATCATTGCTGCCCTGGAATATAATCAGTGGTTCACGAAACTGTCCTCTAAGGATCTCAAGCTGGTAAGTCAGTGAAGAGACAGTGAGTGGTGGGTAGCTTGGCTGAGTTTCAATGACCTGGTCATTGTTGAAGAGATTTCTTTGTGCTCCCATGCTCGTGAGCTGCAAGTACTGCATTTCTCCAGGAGCTGCGTTCCTGTGAGTGATTTGCAGTAACATTTTGTTGCGTGTGTGTTGTGAAATGTTACAGAGAAGTTCTCCCTCCTGTTTTTAGCTGCTTCAGGCGGTTTTAGAAGAGAAGGACGCATTTGCTTTAGCTGTTGGCGCACACTCATTCACTTGGCAGAAGCTGTTGGAGTCACATTTGAACAGCTGCAGATAGCTGATTGTATATATTCCTGCCTCTGGTTTCGTCTCCACCCAGTTTCCCTTGAATTTCAGGAAATAGTAACAAGCAGAGTGGGTCTGGTTGAGGTATAGTGGTGTTTATTCTATAGATGCTTAAAAAAAAATGAAACAACTCTTTATGGGGCTGGAGAGATGGCTTAGCTGTTACCACCCGCGCATGCCTATGAAGCCCAAGGACTCAAGTTCCATTCTCCAGGTCCTATGTTAGCCAGATGCACATCGTGGCGCATGCATCTGGGGTTTGTTTGCAGTGGCTAGAGGCCCTGGTGTGCCTATTCTCTCTCTGCCTCTGTCTCTCATTAAAAAAAATCTTTATATAAACAAAATGAAATCAAAGTGGAATCTGTTAGTTTTCATAAGAAATGGAAAAGCCAAATATTTGGTCTAGTTGAAACAAGACACGACGTTGGGATACCGCCAGGTTGAAGCTGCCGTGTGGATGGACACTCTTCCACACACGAGCTTGCAGGTAGAGGCCACACGTGGGATGGGAAATAATTGAGACACTGTTTTATTAGAGAGTCAAAGGCGTAGACTCTGGGGTGTGGGGTGATGCTTTCATAATGAAGAGACTGGATTTTCCTTTCTGAGGAGGGACCTCCAGACAGTAGAGCGTGGGGACTGGCTGCCTGATAGGCTCTTGGGTTGTCTGAATTTGCCTAGGGTGGGGAATAACTGAAGGCATCTCAGGTGCTAAGATGAGCTGAACTCACTTAGGATCTGTAGACGTTACCTTCTCGCTGCTGGGGCAGAAGACCTGACCAGAAGCAGCGTATGGGAGGAAAGGACTTATTTCAGGCTTTATGTCTGGAGGGGAAGCCGCGTCATGGCAGAGGACACTGGCTCACAGCATAGGAAGTGGAGGTTGGGGGGGGTGGAAGAAAAGCAAGTGCAAGATGGCTCTGGACACAGGGTGACTATACTCCTTAATCCCAACCCCCCCCCCCCCCCAGCAATACCTCTCCTATAGCAAGGCTCCAGTTCCCAAAGACTCCATCAGCAGGGGACTAACTAGGCATCTTAATTTCAGATAGCTTGCCGCTAAAGTAGACTAGTATAACACTCCCACCAAGGCTCAGGGAACAATCAAGGAGTGGGGGGAGGCAGAAAGATTGTAAGAGCCACAGGGTGGGAAGAAGTATCCTGAGGCACTGTCTCCTTGCCACAGAGACTGACGGATGCACTCATGACCCCATGATGGATGCCAACGACCCTACTGAGGAGGGCCCTCGGAGAAGAGGGGCAGGGGAGAGGGGACAAGATTATAACCTGCTGGGAATATGACCAACACCTGGTAGATTCATACAGTAAAATTCATAATCAATAAAAAATACGTGAGGGGTTATGGTGGGCATTGGGACACCCACAGGGTCCTTCAGGCACCGTAGTAGCATAGGTTAAGGTCGTGGACATGGGATCAAACCCGAGTTTCATATTGTAATTATTTTTTGTTGTTGTTGTTGTTTTTTCTAGCTCAGGCTGACCTGGAATTCACTATGTAGTCTCAGGGTGGCCTTGAACTCACAGGGATCCTCCTACCTCTGCCTCCCCAGTGCTGGGATTAAAGGTGTGTTGTGTGGACCATGCCTGGCTCATATTGTAACTCTTATTATCAGACGGTGTGACCTTGTATGAGTTATCCGACCTTCTAAGGTCCCAGCTTCCTGGGTCGCAGCCTTGTGAACTCGCTGATATTCGGGTCTTGTTCATCTTTAAGGTGTGGGGGTTTCGTTTGCGTGTGTCTGTGGTGTGCGTATGTGTATGTGTATGCGTGTGCATGGATGTGGGGGCCGGGGTTGGTGTCAGGTTGTCCTCCTCAATAGTTCTCCTCACCTTACTATTTTATTTTCCAGGCAGGGTCTCACTCTAGCCCAGGCTGACCTGGAACTCACTCTGTAGCCCCAGGCTGGCCGGGAACTCACAGGGATCCTCCAACCTCTGTCTCCCGAGTGCTGGGAGTGCTGGCGTGCGCCACCATGCCGGGCCTTACTTTTCTTATATGTAAACAAGAGAATCATGAGTGGTAGCTGCTAGCTTTATAATGAAATGCTCATAGAGGACTCAGCTTGGTGCCTGGCCCATGGTGAGAACTCCGTAGAGATATCAGCACTGTCATTGTAACTGTCACCGCAGGCTTCAGGTCTCTATTTGGGACATCCATCACTTTGTTCAGTAGTCCATTTGCATTTTCCCAAGATCTGGGGAGAGACCTTGTGGGACTAGTGGCCCTATCCTTGTTACTATTTTGTCACAATGGTTTCCTTCCTTTTTCTTGGTCCATTGAGGCTGTGTGGTGGTCGGAACGTGTGTCCCCCACGGGCTCAGGTGTTTTATTCATCTTGTGATTTAGGCCTTCAGCCGCCTTGGCTGGAGGAGGGGTCACTGGGGGCGCATCCCGGGGTCCGACCCACAGGTGTGTTTGGAGGTAGATCTGATTCCCGCCGCAAAGGCGTAGAGAGCGCTCTGTGCCCTGGTGCGTCTTGTGTTTGCTGCCTGCTGGTGTTTCCTCTCTCTGCTTGGACCTGTGAAAGGCAGCCAGCTTCTTCTGCCATTGACGGAACGTCCCCTGGATCCGTGAGCTTGAAATAAGCCCCTTCCTCCTGTAAACTGGGTCTGCTTTGGCTGTTCCTCCCGGCATCGTGGAGCCGTGTGCTGCAGGCTGCTCATAACGGCCTCTCGTAGACAGAGTCACTTATACAACGGCCGACGTTTAGTCTAACAGTTACGGGTGCTGGGAAGTCCAAAATTAGAGCCCTAGCTGGCTCAGTGTGTGATGACGCCCAGTTTCTGGTTTGAAGATACTGCCATCTAGCCGTGTTTTGGTGGCTCTCTGGGGCCTCTTTGATCAGGGCATTGATCCCATTCATGAGGGCTGCACCCCTGTGATGTACACCCTCCCCCAAACCACCTGCTAATGCCATCACATTATTGGTCAGGGTTCCAGCATATGAATGGAGGGGCGGGGCTTGATACCTGTGCAGACCAGACCACTCCCCTTCTCTCTTCCCTTTGTGGTACTGCTCCAGAAGATAGGAACTTTGTTCCTTTAAAAAAAATATTAAGCCAGGGTGTGGTGGCGCATGCCTTTAATCCCAGCACTCAGGAGGCAGAGGTAGGAGGATCGTCGTGAGTTTGAGGCCACTCTGAGAATACAGAGTGAATTCCAGGTCAGCCTGGGCTAGAGTGAGACCCTACCTCGAAAAACCAGAAAAAAGAAAAAGTATATATATATATATATATATATAATTTGCAAGGAAAGAGAGAGAGAGAGAATGAATAAATCAATATGAGCATTCTGGGCCCTCTTGATGCATGGGCCACTCTGTGCGTCTGGCCCTATGTGGAGACTGGAGAATTGAACTCGGGCCATCAGGCTTTGCAAGCAAGCGTCTTTTATCTGCTGAGCCATCTCCCCTGCCCGTGGGGACTTTGTTCTTCCTGCTGTTGGGTTTCCGGGAGATTTACCGCGGGGGAGCGTAGGAGGTGCTCTTTTGGTAGTGGTAGGAGGAGTGCGCATATGGGGGTCTGTTTCAGTTACTTAAAAGTCTGCGTCGATTTATTCATAAGAAGGCAGTGCAGTTTCTTTTCACGAGAACTGTGGAATGGTCAAGCCGTGTTTTCTGTTGCAGTCCGCTGACGTCTGTGAGCAGATCCTGAGGGTGGTGAGTCGGTCCAATCGACTGGAAGAGCTGGTGTTGGAAAACGCTGGACTTCGAGCGTGAGTGTGTTCCTGGGTGTGCCAACATGTTGCTTTGGAACTTAGTGCCCTTGGCTTTCCTGACTGTGCATAATTTCAAAACACTTGGGGTGCTTGTCGATGCCTAGGGTTTTTTCTTCTTCTGCAAAAAAAAAAAAAAAAAAGTGAACAAGCAGAAAACTATTAATGACTCTTCTCACTGTCACAAAATGCTTGAGAGAGGAGTCTTAAGGGAGGAAGGGTCTGTTTTGGCCCTTGCAGTGTGCCATAGTGAGGCAGGTGGCGTGGAGGCAGGTGGCTGAGGGACAGAGGGAGTGCACAGCAGCTGGCTGCATCCCTGACTCGAACCAGATGGGGGCCAGGGTATTACTCTCTAGCTGTGCCCCTCTGTCTGCCAGCCAAGCTTCACTTACGGGTTCCGGAACCTCTCAAAGCAGTGCCCCCAGCTGGAGACTTGGCATTCAGAGACATGCAGCTATGCAGGGACATTTAACCCTGAAACCGTAAACAACCTGTGCTTACTGGCATTGTTATCATGAAGGCCAAGAATTTGATGGCTTTTCTAAAAAAAAAAAATTTTTTTTATTTATTTGAGAGCGAGAAAGAGAATATGAATATATGGGTGTGCTAGGGCCTCCTGCCCCTGCAAACGAATTCCAGACACGTGCGCCACTTTGCGCACCTGACTTTACGTGGGTACTAGGGAATCAAACTAGGCCGGGAGACTTTGTAAGCAAGTGCCTTTAACCACTGAGCCATCTCTCCAGATGGCATTTTCTAGTACTGTGTTGGGTGTTCTGAGGGCACATAGTGTAAGGGGTAAGAGTATGGACCCTGGCCAAATCCTTCATGGTCTGAGGTTGTTTAGACCCTCCCTCCTCTCTTCCGTGTGTGTGTGTGTGTGTGTGTGTGTGTGTGTGTACTTCAGGGCCTCTTGCTTCTGTGCACATGAACACCAGACGATGTACCACCTTTTGCTTGTGGCTTACATGGGTAGCTTGTGAATTGAACCCTGGGCCGACAGGCTTTGCAAGCACATGTCGTTAATTGCCGAGCCATCTTTTCAAGCCGCTGACCGTCTGAATGTCAACGCCTTTTCCTTTAAACTGGGGCGGTAGGGTGGGGCAGATCATTGCTGTGTAAGCATGATGACATGAGTTTGGGTCCCCTAAACCCACATAAAAGCTGAATGAACTATCGAGCATCTGTGATCCCTGTCCTACAGTGAGGTGGGAGGCACGGGTCCTGGAAGCTCGCCCGCCAGCCAGCCAGCCAGCCCAGCATCTGCGGCTATGAGCAAGAAGACCCCCCCTCAAACAAGGGGGACGGTGAAGACCAACACTTGGGGTTGTCCTCCGACCTCCTCACATGTGTGGCCGTATTCACACCCGTGAACAACATCCAACCTAATAATTAATAGTCATAATAACAACTTCAGCAACGTGGGGAGAATAATAGCGGCTACTTTTCACAGCTTACGTGAGAGAAAGCTGATTAGTGTACGTAGAGTGTATAGGTATGTGCCTTTCGCGTTGAAGTTTGAGCGTTTAGCCGCGTGCCTTTCGCGTTGCTCATGCACCTTCCCCGTTGTAGTCGTAGTGACAGCCTGTTCCCTGTGACTGTACTGCGCCCTTGTTTTGGCCATTTCTCTCACTACACAGCCTTCATCTAGCGCAGTACAGTTTTACCAAGTCAATAGCATGAGTTCATTGCTGCTAATGACAGGGGCAGGTATGTCACAACCGTAGTACTTAATGCATATGATTTCAGGTCAAATAAAACTGAAATAGTGATTTTTCTTTTGTGTGAAATACAGGACCAGCAATGATATCCTTTAATCAGTAATTACAGTAATCGGTTTTACATTCATGAAATGAGAACTACAGCAGTGAACAGCCCCTGAGAGTTCTCATGGAAAGCAGGTCCATTTCAGGATTAAACAAGATTAGGAGGGAGCCAGTAGTCCTGTTAATAGCACCAGAACAATATGTGGATAAAGGGCTGCACGCATTACTTTTCCTGCTGCTGTGACCAAATCCCCAACGGGGAAGTGACTTAAAGGAGGAAGGGGCAGGAAGGCTTGGCGGCGGGTGTGTGAGGCAGCTGGTCACATTGTGTCCGCAGTCAGGAAGCGGAGAGTGGACAGGAGTGGACAGAAGTGGGGCCTGCCTCCCAAGCCTCAGTGCCTGCCCCAGTGAAGCACTTCCTTATGAAGATTCCGTGAGCTTCCAAAGCAGCACTGCCAGGCCAGGACCAGATCTTCAGACATGTGAGACTATGGGAGGCTTTTCATATTCAAATCATAATAAGGGGAAATTATCTTTTTCTTTTACCATAGCTTGTAGATTTTTATTTATTTATTTATTTAAGGCGGGGGAGAGAGAGAGACAGAGAGAGAATGAATGAGAATGAGAATGAGCGCATCAGGGCCTGCAGCCACTGCAAATGAACTCTAGATGCATGTGCCACCTTGTGCATCTGGCTTACATGGGTCTTGGGGAATCGAACCTTGAACCAGAGTCCTTAGGCTTCACAGGCAAGCGCTTAACCGCTAAGCCATCTCTCCAGCTCCCCCTTTTTTTTGCTGGGATTAAAGGCATGCATCACCACACCCAGATGTTATCTGTGTTTTATTTGCTTTTGAATTAGGTTTTGGAAAATCAAAATGAACCACATCCCATGATGAGGGACTGGGGGAGATGGCTCAGACATTAAAAGCACTTGTTTGCAAAGCCTGCTGTCTGGGGTTTGATTCTCCAGTACTCACATAAGCCACACATACCATTTGCAGTGGCAAGAGACTCTGGTGTACCCATTCTTCCTCCCTCCCTCTCTCTCTCTCTCCCCCCTTCTACTTACAAAGAAAGAAAGGAAACAAAAATTCTGTAGTGAGGTGTAATGGATGTTTACAAAAAGAAAGACTTAGGGGAATATTATTTATTGGGAAATGGGGGACTGGTAATTGTAACTGGCGCCTTGGTCATGCTTAGAAAGCTCTCAAGGGCTGGAGGGATGGGTTAGTGGTTAAGGCATTTGTCTGCAAAACCAAAGGACCCAGGTTTGATTCCCCAGGTCCCACGTTAGCCAAATGCACAAAGGGGGGTGCACGGCTCTGGAGTTCATTCGCAGTGGCTGGAGGCCCTTGTGCAACTATTCTCTCTCTCTCTCTCCCCCTCTTTCTCTGTTAAATAAATAAATAAACTAAAAGATAAAAAAGAGAAGAAAGCTCTCTACCCCCGAGCGACACCTGGAGCCCTGAAGGGAGCATTGTCAAGGAGTTTCTCTGTCTTGGATTTCACCGAGTTTTAGTCTTTCAGTATTTCCCTAGAGCAGTTTTGCGTTTCGTCCACTCACTCCTGCGCTCTTGTTTACACGCAGAGATTTTGCACAGAAGCTGGCCGCCGCGCTGGCACACAACCCCGCCTCAGGACTGCACACCATCGACCTTGCTGGCAACCCCCTGGAGGATCGAGGTACCGTGGGCCCCAGCGCTGGCGCTGCCCGAGCCGTGGGAAGGCCAGCTTCTCATGTAGCGGGGGACTGAGCAGCGGCCGAGCCGAGATGTGATGATGTTGTATCTTATTTTGGTTTTTCAAGATAGGGTCTCACTGTGGCCCAGGCTGACCTGGAACTCACTCTGTATTCCCAGGCTGGTCTTGAACTCACAGTGATCCTCCCACTTCTGCCTCCCAAGTGCCGGGATTAAAAGTGGGCACCACCAACTCCCAGTCTGTGATTATGTTAGGACTGCTGTTAACGTGGTTTCTAGTTTTGTTTCTTTTGAGGATAGATATACTAAAATTTTATCGATTAACTTTTCTTTAAAATTATACAAAAAGAAAGGAGGATGTTATTTTTAAAGTATTTTATTATTTTATTTATTTATTTATTTGAGAGAAATAGGCAGAGAGAGAAGGAGGGGGTAGACCTGGTTTTACTTGGGTACTGGGGAATTGAATCTGGGTCTGTAGGCTTTATAGGCTAGAACCTTAACTGCTGAGCTACCTCTCCATCCCTCATTCCATTTTTTAAAAATATATTTTATTGGTTTGAGAAAGAAAGTGAATGTAGGCTTGCCAGGGCCTCCTGCCATTGCAAAGGAACTCTAGATACATGTTCCACTTTGTTCATCTGGTTTTATGTAGGTACTGGGGAACCGAACCCAGGTCAGTAGGCTTTGCTGGCAAGTGCACTCAACCACTGAGATCTCCCGAGCCTTTTACCCCTTTGTAATTTAAATTTATTTATTTATTTATTTATTTATTTATTTATTTTTGGTTTTTCAAGAGAGGATCTTGTCCTAGCCCAGGCTGACCTGGAATTCACTACATGGTCTCAGGGTGGCCTCGAACTCACATCAGTCGTCCTACCTCTGCCTCCAGAGTGCTGGGATTAAAGTTGTGCACCACCACACCTGGCTTATAATTATTATTAGTTTTTTTTTTTTGAGACAAGGTCTTGCTATATAGCTGAGGTTAACCTTGAACTCACACTATCCCTACCTTCACTTTTCAAGTGTCGGGATTATAGTCATCTGCCACCATCCTGGTTACAGTCGTTAGGTCTCTACTGGCTATTGAACCTAGGGCCTTGTGCATGCTAGGTGAATGTTCTGCCATGGAGCTCTGTCCCCAGCCCACAGTTCATCTTGTGAAGAACTTAGAATTGGTTGGTAGTCATGGTGTTGAAGTCCCACTGGAGTTACCTGCCTTTCATAGTATAGAAGGGGTGATGAATATATAGTAGGAGCCAGAACCTTGGGGATTTCTGCCTGTGACCTCCTTTTTCAAGTTTAGCAGGTTGGAATTTGTGATTATGAGGAGATGGGAGGACCAGAGCTCCTGATGAGGTAGAAAGTGTTTGCACCTTGGTGACAGAGTGCCTCCTGGTGTGTGTGAGACCGTGTTCAATGGTCACCCCTCTCCTCCCATGATAAAAGAGAGGAAAAGCGTCTGCGTGAGGAAAGGAAGCAGAGAGAACAGCAGGTTTAGGAAGGGGGCAGGAGGCTCCGTTCTCAGCAGCAGGACATTAATGGATGGGTTTAAGAAGGACTCTCTCTCTCTCTCTCTCTCTCTCTCTTTACAGAAAACATTTTGTTTTTATTTCCTGTTGTAAGTGTTCCTCGGCTTTGTAGAAAAAGGGTCTCTTATTTAAATCTCTTTTAAAATATTTCATTTTTTAAATTTATTTTTATTTATTTATTTGACACAGAGAAATAGGGAGAGATTGAGAATGGGCACGCCAAAGCCTCCAGCCACTGCAAACAAAC
Source organism: Dipus sagitta (assembly GCA_036346955.1). Lineage (NCBI taxonomy): Eukaryota > Metazoa > Chordata > Mammalia > Rodentia > Dipodidae > Dipus > Dipus sagitta. The sequence goes on along the minus strand of CM070782.1, from coordinate 2,554,164 downwards.
TCCAGACGCGTGTGCCCCCTTGTGCGTCTGGCTAACATGGTCCTGGGGAATCAAACCTGGGTCCTTTGGCTTTGCAGGCAAATGCCTTAACTGCTAAGCCATCTCTCCAGCCCAATTTTATTTTTATTTATTTAGTTGATAGAGAGAAAGAGGGAGAAAGAGAGGGAGAGAGAGAGAAAGAGAGAGAGAATGGGTACACCAGGGCTCCAGCCACTGCAAATGAACTCCAGACACATGCGTCCCCTTGTGTATCTGGCATACGTGGGTCCTGGAGAATCAAACCTGGGTCCTTTGGCTTTGCAGACAAACACCTTAACCTCTAAGACATCCCTTTAGCCCAATTTTATTTTTATTTATTTTTTTGGGAGGGAGGGAGGGAGGGAGGGAGGGAGAGAGAGAGAGAGAGAGACAGAGAGAGACAGAGAGAATGGGTGCACCAGGGCTCCAGCCACTGTAAACGAACTCCAGACACATGCACCCTCTTGTGCAGCTGGTGTACATGGGTCCTGGGGAATCGAACCGGGGTCCTTTGGCTTTGCAGGCAAACGCCTTAACCACTAAGCAATCCCTCCAGCCTGGGCCTTTCATCTTTTGCTAGTGTATACTTGATGAAGGTTTATTGTCCACCTGAGCGGAGGTTACTGACTCTTTCATTTCTGCTGTGGTCGTACTTACCTTTGTGTTGCTGGGACAAACACCTGACCAAAAGCAGCTGATGGGAGCAAAGGTTTTCTCTGGCTTACAGTCCCGAGGGAAGCTTTGTGATGCAGGGGAAAGCGTGGCATGAGCAGAGGCTGGAAATTACCTCTGCCACAGCAAGGGGGAGCTAGCTGCCTGTGACATCCCAAAGCTCAGCCCAATAACACACCTCCTCTAGCAAGGCTTCACACCCCCAAATTGCCACCAGGTGGGAACCAACACTCAGGAAATGCATGCGTTTGTGGAGGACACCTATACATGCTCAAAGTAACCAATCCAGTCCACCCTGACCTGATGCCTAATTTACATCTCCCAGACTGGAGCCCCATATATGCCAGTGCACCCTGACCTGATGCCTAATTGACATCTCCCAGACTGGAGCCCTCATATGTGCTCAAAGTAACCAATCCAGTACACCCTGATCTGATGCCTAATTTACATCTCCCAGACTGGAGCCCCCATATATGTTCAAAGTGACTAATCCAGTCCACCCTGATCTGATGCCTAATTGACATCTCCCAGACTGGAGCCCCCATATATGCTCAAACCAACCAGCCTAGTCCAGCCTGACCTGATGCCTAAGTTTACATCCCCAAGGGTAACCAGTCCTGTCCACCATGACCTGACGCCCGATTTACACTCCTGAGGGTATAAGAACCCATGGCCCTAGTCACCAAATGGGGAGCTTTCTGCTTTGCTTTCTGAGAATAGCTTTGCCTAACACGCCCTTCTGCTTTGTCTACCCCCATCAGATCTTTTCAGGCTGTGAAACAGCAGGACTTGAGAGCCACTGGCTTGGGGAGTTGTAGTTCTAGACTGTTGAGTGTCTGTCACTTTAACCCCAGGCTGAACCCAGCAAGAGCTGAGAAAGGCTCTGTCGCCCTCAAAACCTGCAACAGCACAGTACTTAGGCAATGTCCCATTATTCACTGTGACTTGCTTTATGGCTGTACATGTGATCACTATTGGTACTTGTGCAATGGGCACTTTGAAGAAAGGTGTTTCTTTGTTATTGGGTGTGTGGGGTGCTAATACATATGGGGTTTTTTGTTACTGTCAGATTTAGTTCACATATTTTGACACTTACTTTTTAAATATTTATTTGAGAGAGAGAGAGAGAGAGAGAGAGAGAGAGAGAGAATGAGGATGGGAATGCCAGGGCCTCTTGTCACTGCAAACGAACTCCAGACACATTTGCCACTTTGTGCTTCAGGCTTTATGTGGGTACTAGGGAATTAAACCCCGGGCTGTCAGGCTTTGTAAGGAAGTGTCTTTTAACTGCTCAGCCATCTCTCCAGCCCAGTTTTGGCACTATTGATTAGTGTATACAGAATTAGGATAATTATATCTCTTTGTTTATGAAATGTTCCATTTATCTCTAGTAATACTTCTTACGACCTTTAACTTGTTTCATTACAGCTCTACCGGGTCCCCTCGCTAGTGGCTTTAACATGCATCCTTTCCCATATTTTACATTTACTTCTGAATACATGTTGTATTTTTAAGTGTCTCAAAAATATGACATTATTATTCAGAGAAGCCTCCTTTGACTTTTAATTTGAGTACTTATTCTATTTATAATTAGTGTAAATTTCAATTAATCTAGGTGAAAAATCAATTTTTCTAATTTTCCCATTGTTCTCTTGTTTCTTTGTTCCTTCCCCCACTTAGAGAATCACGCTTTAAGAACTGACTCCTCCTTCCCTCCCCCTCTAACTTGTTACTCATTCTTTGACAAGAATGTTTCAGCTCTATGTCACACCCGCTTCTGTTCCCTCTTCACTTTCTGGTCTGGAATAGTACATAAGAACATCTGGACATAAGTGTTTCGAGAATGTCCGCCAAGTGACTCTTCCGTGATGGCAGGACTCCCTGGGAAGACAGCAGGGATTCCCAGAACACCCACCACCCTTGAGAAGCACCCATATCAAGGCTTACCAGTGTGACTCAAGCTGTAGAACCTCTGATATTCCTACAGCGATTGTTTCGCCTCAATTTGGATAAGATTTGTAGAGATTTAGGGTTATATAAGAAGGGCTGGGCCCAGCAGGAAAGGTCTTCGTAGCTGCCTGGAACTGAAGAGTTGGCTCATGCTTAGCAGGGTCGAGGGAACCCGCTCCTGTAGGTTCAAGGCTGCTTCAAGGACGCGAGGAAGGGCATGCGCTTCTTACTTCTACTCACAAAGCCCCACTGCGCAGTGCGGTCCTCGCACGGGTGAGCTGCTATCCCAGCCTCCCACGCTTGCCGGTAAATTTAGAAAATACTTAATTTTAAATACTAGAAATTCTTCGTGAGTCATTCCCGGTTAACCTACCGTAAGATGTTGAGGCGTTCTCCGATTGCCGAGGTTGTTAACCGCGTCAGCCGTTTCAGTGTGGGGATCCGTCTGCTACAGGCAGAACTGTCACTGAGTCATGGATGTTCCCCCGTTCTTCTCAGTCACTAACTAGCGTGCATCTGCCGCTCCTGAAGAGCGACAGCTCATTAGACAGAAGCTAAGAAAGAAAACGAGGGGAGCCGCTCTGTCACCCTTTCCAGAAGGATTTGCATTTTCAAATAGTGCCATGAACAGAGGAGAACCCTTGTCCTGAAGTGACGACATTTCAGATTCTGTCATGTGTACTGCAGTCCTTGCCTTTTCCTGTCCAGTGGGTGGGACAGAGGGAAAGCACGTTTGCTGGAGAATGGTTACAGGCTACGCTCCGAGTTTAGATTAAAAAAAAAAAAGACAACTTTATTTGAAATAAAATCTAAGTTTTATTTTCATACATGTAAAACAGTTGCTGTTCTGCAAAAATTCTAATTTCCAGTAATCTGAGAATATTCTTGAAAATTCTAATAATCGCTGTTTTTCTGGTTCACAGGTGTGTCCTCTTTAAGTATCCAATTTGCCAAACTCCCAAAGGGATTGAAGCATTTAAATCTATCTAAAACCTCTTTGTCACCTAAAGGTACAGTATTATATTATGTCTCTATTACTGTTGTACCCGTCCCACTGAGCAGAGCTGTTGATCTGTGTGTAGCTACATTTAAAAAATACGCATCACATCCAAACGAGGGAGAGACGAGTTAGAAAGAACAAGGGAGTCAGTGGATGGGGGGGGGGGGAGAGAGGGCAGAAAGGGAGAGTGGGTGGAGGGGATTATGACTATGGCATATTGTCTGTGTGTATGAAGGTTGTCAATAAAAAGCTTAAAAGACAAAAACAAAACGGGCTTTTTGGTGCACTCCCAATCCGAACACTCAGGAGGCAGAGGTAGGAGGATCACTCTGAGTCTGAGGCCAGCCTGAGACTACACAGTGAATTCCAGGATAGCCTGGGCTAAAGTGAGTCCTTAGCTCAAAACCGCCCTCCCCCAAACAAAAAAGTTAAAAACAAAATAAAATTATGCTGCTAAGGGGGAAATAGGGAGCACACACACTACAACTCTTTGCAGTTTTACAATAAAGACGTTGTGCCATTCCAACTTGATGGCCTAATGTTAAGTGTTCTGTGCTGAGAAGAATTTTTTAAGTGCTTGCATAGTCTTAACTTCTGAAAACGCCAACTGGGTGAGTGCCCTCCCGGCTGCCCTCAGCCTCGTGCCTGGCATTCCTAGAGGGAGGTGTCTCTGCTTTCGTTGGTTCACTCTTAGACAAACCAATTGGCCCACCCTCTGGAGTCACCAAGGTAGCTCCCCCACTTCTATTCTCTGTCCCTGGGGATGGCTGTATTTATTTCTCCCAGGTCAGTTCCTCACGCCGCTCCCTCCTTCCTCTCGTTCATCCACTCGTTCGATTGCATCCTCTGTTGTTTTTCCCACTGTCTCCATAACGGCAGTGGACTCGACCAGGCTCACTGTCATGTCTTTATCTTTGTGCTTGGTTCAAAAGCCTGGAAAAACTGTCTTTCGCTTCCCACCACTAAATACCCTCTGAGGGAGCTGGAGAGATGGCTTAGGAGTTAAGGTGTTTGCCTGCAAAGCCAAAGGACCCATATTCTGTTAGCCAGGTGCACAGGGGGCCGCATGAGTCTGGAGTTTGGCAGTGGCTGGAGGCCCTGGCATGCCCATTCTCTTCCTCCCTCTGCCTCTTTCTCTCTATCAAATAAATAAATAAATAAAATATATTTAAATACCCTCTGAGGTTGTCTCTGCTGAGACCCCCCCCCCCCCAGGCCCACTCAGTCGTTCCTTCCTTTATGTCATTGCTGGTGGCGCCCGTGACATTTCTTGTCTCAATGCTGTGTCTCTCCTGTGACAGAGGACTGTCCTTGTGGTCTGCGTTGCTCCAAATCTTCAAGCCTCCGGCACTGTGTCTGGACCACCGTGGGAGTCCCTGGAAGCTTCTGGAATTAAACTGTGTTGTTTCTGAAGTAGATTGGGTCTTTCAGAGGCATTCTGTGTAGGGTTGTCAGTCATGTTAGACTACTGTGGTTGAAGCCTGACTTTGCCACTTCCTGTGAACATGGCCTCCTGGCTGAGTCACTGCGTCATGTGGTGCAATTAAATGAGTTAACATACAGTGTGGCTTCGGATATAGAAGGTTTTAAAAAAAATGTTTTTTTTTTGTTCATTTTTATTTATTTATTTGAGAGAGAGAGAGAATGGGCGCACCAGGGCCTCTAGCCACT